>CAUYLG010076858.1:0-11910 GCA_963573385.1 Cacajao melanocephalus
ACCCATCTCTACTTAAAATACAAAAATTAGCTGGGCGTGGTGGTGGGCGCCTGTAGTCTCAGCTACTGAGAAGGCTGAGGCAGCAGAATCGGTTGAACCTGGGAGGTGGAGGTTGCAGGGAGCTGAGATTTCACCATTGCACTCCAGCCTGGGCAACAAGAGTGAAACTCTGTCTCAAAAAAAAAAAAAAAAAGAAAAGAAATTAATAATTTCAAGATAGGCCAGGAACGGTGGTTCATGCCTGTAATCCCAGACCTTTGGGAGGCCGAGGTGGGTGGATCACTTGAGGTCAGGAGTTTGAGACCAGCCTGGCCAATATGGTGAAATCCCATCTCTATTAAAAATACAAAAAAATTAGCCAGGCGTGGTGGTGCGTGCCTGTAATCCCAGCTACTCAGGAGGCTGAGGCAGGAGAATTGCTTGAACCCAGGAGGTAGAGGTTGCAGTGAGCCAAGATCATGCCATTGCACACCAGTCTGGGGAACACAGCAAGACTCAAGTTAGCAAAAGCAGAGCATCAAAGTAAGCACAGTGCCTGCACGACCACCCCCAGGAAGCTGGTCCCAGTGCCAGTTTCAGGGCCCAGGTCTTAAGAAACCGGCAACTTCCAGTTCCTGTCTCTTGGAACCCCTGATCAGGCCAGTCACTACATAAGCAGTCACCTACCCCAAGAGCACCACGCTATGGAAAGGCCAAGCCACATAAAGCAGCCCTGGAGGATGAGACGCCATGTAAGGAAAGGGAGCAGAAGGCCAGGCAGCACTAAGGCACCTAGCATGTGAGTGGAAAAGGCATCTTAGAAGTGGATCTTCCACCCCTGCTGCCCCCACTAGATCAGAAGAAAAGCAACCAGCCAAGGTCTTCCCAACTTCCTGACCCAGGAAACGATGTTGGAAACAAAATGCTCGCTTTACGCCACTAGGTTTTGGGATAGTTTGTTACATAGCAATAGATAACAGGAACACATACTATCTCTAGCATTCTTCAAAATGCCAGTGAAGAAAACTTTTTAAAAAGTAAAAAAATTGCCAGTGACATGGTGTCTTTTGAAGCACAAAGTTCTTGTTTGTATAAAGTGTCATCATTCTGTGATTCCCAAATTACACACTAAATATATGTGCATGCATATTGCAATGTCATTTTGGTGATTAAAATGTATAAATGTGGCCAGGTGCGGTGGGTCATGCCTGTAATCACAGCACTTTGGGAGGCTGAGGCGGGCAGATCACTTGAGGTCAGGAATTTGAGACCAGCCTGGGCAACATGGTAAAACCCCGTCTCTGCTAAAAATACAAAAATTAGCCAGGCATGGTAGAGCACACCTGTAATCCTAGCTACTCAGGAGGCTGAGGAACGAGAATCGCTTGAACGTGGGAGGCGGAGGTGGCAGTGAGCCGACATCTCATCATTGCACTCCAGCCTGCACAACAGAGTGAGACTCTGTCTCAAAAATAAATAAAATAAAATAAAACGTAAATATGCACTTCACACTGCGGACATTTATTGTTTTGGCATCAGCCTTATTAGACCTTTTTTTATTTAAAATATATAAGTTCAGAATATTTCCCTTGGCCTCTGTGAATACTTTTTTTTTTTCAGACAGAGTCTTGCTCCGTCACCCAGGCTGGAGTGCAATGTCGCAGTCTCGGCTCACTGCAACCTCCGCCTCCCAGGTTCAGGTGATTCTCCTGCCTCAGCCTCCCAAGTAGCTGGGATTACAGGCGTGTGCCACCACGCCCGGCTAATTTTGTATTTTTAGTAGAGATGGGGTTTCACTATGTTGGTCAGGCTGGTCTCGAACTCCTGACCTCAGGTGATACGCCCACCTTGGCATCCCAAAGTGCTGGGATTACAGGCATGAGCCACCATGCCCGGCCATATATCAGACACTCTTAAAGATTGCTATTATATAATAGGCCAGGCAATTTTAGCACACCATCTCATTTAATTGCCACAGCAAGTTATAGCACAATATTATCAGCCCCCATTTTACACAGGCTCAGAGAGGTTAAGTAACTCCTTTAAAGTCGCCCAACTACTAAGTGAGAGATATGTATTTGATGTGAACTCAGACCTGGCCAGCTCCAAAGCTTTGTGAGCGCTCCATGTCACTCTGCTGCCCCCATGCAGTTAACCAAAGCACCTACACAAAGGGTTTTGCTAAGACCACACATTCTGCAAATAGGAGGACATTTTCTCTATCAATCTATGGGGAACTGATCTACGTAGACACAACTTAAGGTAAGTGTTTATGATGCAGACATCACCCGTGGAGTTCATCAACTTTTGGTGATTTGTAAATAAACCAGGAACTCACTCTCCCATCAGCATGCCTCCTTGAGTGCCACACTTTAAATGCATACTTCATCAATTTCACTGCAGGTTTAGGTGTTTGCTTGGTCATTTCATTTCGAGACAAGGTCTCACTCTTGTCACCCAGGCTGGAGTGCAGTGGCACAATCCTAGCTAATTGCAGCCTCAAACTCCTGGGCTCAGGTGATCCTACCACCTCAGCCTCCCAAGTAGAAGGACTACAGGTGTGTGACACCACAATTGGCTAATTAAAAGGATTTTTTTTTCTTTGTAGAGATGGAGTCTCACTGTTTCCCAGGCTGGTCTCTAGCTCCTGGTGGGCTCAAGTGATCCTCCTGCCTCTGTCTTTCAAAGTGCTGGAATTACATGTGTTAAGTCCCTGCACCTGGCCTTATTTTATTTTAAAATAAAATTATAAAGTTATATTTTAGAATAGTTTTAGAATTACAGAAAAGTTGCTGGCCGGGTACGGTGGCTTACGCCTGTAATCCCAGCACTTTGGGAGGCTGAGGCGGGTGGATCATGAGGTTAAGAGATCAAGACTATCCTGGCCGATATGGTGAAACCCCATCTCTACTGAAAATACAAAAAAAAATTAGCTGGGCATGGTGGCGCATGCCTGTAGTCCCAGCTACTCGGGAGGCTGAGGCAGGAGAATCGATTGACGGAGGTGAAGGTTGCCATCAGCTGAGATCGCGCCATTGCACTCCAGCCTGGCAACAGATCGAGACTACATCTCAAAAAAAAAAAAAATGCAAGAATATTAGAGAGTTCTGTATAGCCTGCACTCAGTTTTCCCTATGTTTACTTTATTTTTTAATGTTTTAATTCATAACTGTGATAATGAATTACTAACAATAGAAAAAGTTACCTCTACCCTGTGCTGTTTGGAATGCATCAATGTATGTGTCTCAGAGAACACTCAGAGACAGGTGCCAGGCTGTAATGCATAAGGCAGTTACAAAGGCTTCTTCTGAAACTAGTGGCTCAGATAAGAACGTGGGAGTCATCCGGAGTCTCCGGAAAGAGGTAACATTTTATTCTAGCTTGGACTGCTAACTGGTCTGCGGCCCGAACCCAAGAATTTGGTCTTGGGTCAAAAGGGTATGTCTTTTGCAAATCTCACAACTCATAAGCTTGTCGAATTTCTTTCAGAATTATCCTTTGTTTGTTTGATATGCCGTCTTTCCCATGTCTTAGAATCCTTGGAAGCCTGTGAAAATTTACCCACAGAAAAGCGAACTTAAGCAAAAATCAACATAAAGGACTGTAGGAAGCACTGAGAGAACAGGAGCAAACACATGAGGACAAAATCCCAGAGGGGTAAGGGATTTCTTGAGGCAACGCCAGGACTAGCACACAGACAGGGCTCTTGTTCAGAGCGCCCTTGGAGCAGGTGCTCTTGTGAAGGTCTGCTAAGCCCATACTGCTTTCCATGGGCACCAACCATGTGTTGTGTGTGCCTCTAATCCCAGCTACTTGAGAAGCTGAGGCTGGAGAATCGCTTGAATCTGGGAGGTGGAGTTTGCAGTGAGCCAAGATTTCACCACTGTACTCCAGCCTGGGTGACACAGCAAGACTCTGTCTCAAAAAAAGAAAAAGAAAATAGTCTATAATTCCAATATTGATAATGAGAGTTTGGGGGAGGTGTGGAGGAGGATTAACTTTTTTTTTTTTTTTTGATACGGAGTCTTGCTCTGTGGCCCAGGCTGGAGTGCAGTGATGCGGTTTCAGCTCACTGTAACCTCTGCTTCCCAGGTTCAAGCGATTCTCCTGCCTCAGCCTCCCAAGTAGCTGGGATTAACAGGCGTCCGGCCACCATGCTGGGCTAATTTTTGTGTTTTTAGTAAGAGATGGGGTTTCACTATCTTGGCCAGGCTGGTCTCAAACTCCTGACCTTGTGATCCACCCACCTTGAACCTCCCAAAGTGCTGGGATTACAGGCATGAGCCACCATGCCCAGCTTTTTTTTTTGAGACAGAGTCTCACTCTGTCACCCAGGCTGGAGTGCAGTGGTGCAAGCTGGGTTTACTGCAACCTCCGCCTCCCGGGCTCAAGGGATTCTCCTGCCTTAGCCTCCCAAATAGCTGGAATTAGAGGTGTGTGTCACCATGCTTGGCTAATTTTGTATTTTTAGTAGAGACAGGGTTTCACCGTGTTGCGTTGGCCAGGCTGGTCTCGAACTCCGGGCCTCAAGTGATCCACCCGCCTCAGCCTCCTGAAATTCTGGGATTACAGGCATGAGCCATCGTGCCTGGCCGATACGTGCTACTTTGAGGGACAGAGACCACTGTGGCTGGATCCAGCTTAGGGAGGGAAAAGCGGGTAAGAGCCACAGTGTGCTCCTTCTGGAGCATTTTAAGGAGTAATATGAATCACAAGAGCAATGTAAAGGAAGTGGAAGTAGGAGAGAATGTTGTACTGAGCAGATCTGTGTGTCAAAAAGCTCACTGTGGGCTAGGTATGGTGGCTCACGCCTGTAATCCCAGCTCTTTTGGAGATAGGTAGAGGAAAGAGGACTGGTTGAGCTCAGAGTTAAGACCAGCCTGGACAACATAGCGAAACCCCGTCTCTACAGTAATTTTTTTTTTTTTTTTTTTAAAGACGGGGGCTCACCATGTTGGTCAGGCTGGTCTTGAACTCCCGACCTCAGGTGATCCGCCCGCCTTAGCCTCCAAAGTGCTTGGATTACAGGCGTGAGCCACCGCGCCCGGCCTACAATAAATTTTTTTAAAAAATTAGCCAGGCGTGGTGGCACTTGCCTGTAGTCCCTGCTACCCAGGAGGCTGAGGTGGGAGGATTGTTTGAGCTTGGGAAGTTGAGGCTGCAGTGAACCATGATTGTGCCACTGCACTTCAGCCTGGGCAACAGAGCAAGACCTTGTCTAAAAAAATAAGTATGAAAGTGAAGAGGAGGCCGGGTGTGGTGGCTCACGCCTGTAATCCAAGCACTTTGGAGGCCAAGGCAGGTGGATCACCTGAGGTCAGGAGTTCAAGACCAGCCTGACCAACATGGTGAAACCCCGTCTTTAAAAAAAAAAAAAAAGAAGTGAAGAGGAAAATAAATAAATAAATACATAAAAGAGGCTGGGTGTGGTAGCTCACGCCTGTAATCCCAGCACTTTGGGAGGCCCAGGCGGGCGGGACCATCCTGGCTAACATGGTGAAGCCCTGTCCATACCAAAAATATAAAATATTAGCTGGGCATGGTAGCATGAGCCTGTAGTCCCAGTTACTCAGGAGGCTGAGGCAGGAGAATTGCTTGAGCCCGGGAGGCGGAGGTTGTGGTGAGCAGAGATTGTGCCATTGCACTCCAGCCTGGGCGACAAGAACAAAACTCCATATCAAAAATAAATAAATAAATAAATAAAATAAGGCTGGGTGCGGTGGCTTATGCCTGTAATCCCAGCACTTTGGGAGGCCGAGGCGGGCGGATCACGAGGTCAGGAGTTCAAGACAAGCCTGGCCAACATAGTGAAACCCCGTCTCTACTAAAAATATAAAAATTAGCTGGGTGTGGTGTCACACACCTGTAATCCCAGCTACTCTGGAGGCTGAGGCAGAATTGCTTGAACTGGGACCCAGGGGGAGGAGGTTGCAGTGAGCCGAGATCATCCCACTGTACTCCAGCCTGGGGTACAGAACGAGATTCCGTCTCAAAATTAATTATTTAATTAATTAATTAATTAAAGGGTCACTGTGGCTGGCTGCAGTGCTACTAGACTAGGGTTTCTCAACTTTGCTACTATCAATATTTATTCATTTATTTTTATTTTTATATTTTTTTGAGACAGAGTTTCACTCTTGTTGCCCAGGTTGAAGTACAATGGCACAATCTTGGCTCACTGCAACCTCCACCTCCTGGGTTCAAGTGATTCTCCTGCCTCAGCCTCCTGAGTAGCTGGGATTACAGGCACACACCACCATGCCCAGCTAATTTTTTGTATTTTTAGTAGAGATGGAGTTTTGCCATGTTGGCCAGGTTGGTCTTGAACTCCTGACCTCAGATGATCCACCCACCTCAGCCTCCCAAAGTGCTGGGATTACAGTCGTGAGCCACTGCGCCTGGCCCCTTTAAAAACTTTTTACATCTGGGCATGGTGGCTCACGCCAGTAATTCCAGCACTTTGGGAGGCCAAGGCGGGTTCAGGAGTTTGAGACCAGCCTGACCAACATGAGCACAACCTTCTGAGGGAGGTTCCATCTCAATAAATAAATAAATTTCATCCTCACAACCTTCTGAGGGAGGCCCCATTTTGCAGATGAAGATGCTGAGGGCTTACAACTGGTGAGTGGTGGAGAGCAGGGTTTTGTTTTTTGTTTTTGTTTTTGTTTTTTTGAGATGGAGTCTTGCTGTGTTGCCAGGCTGGAGTGCAGTAGTGCAATCTCTGCTCACTGCAATCTCCGCCTCCTGGATTCAAGCGATTCTCCTGCCTCAGCCTCCTGAGTAGCTGGGACTACAGGCACTAATTTATTTTGTTTTTTTTTTTAAAGAAAAAAATTTTATCCATCTTCCTATTAGTGCATGTTCAGCCACCCAGAAAACAATGCCTCCTCTAATAGAGCGAGTCCAAACAAGGAGAGCTTACCCAGAAGACGACTTGTAATTGGGTTTTACCCACATGCCATATTTTGTATTTTCAGTACAGATGGGATTTTACCACATTGCCCAAGATGGTCTTGATCTCCTGACCTTGTGATCCGCCTGCCTCGGCCTCCCAAAGTGCTGGGATTACAGGTGTGAGCCACTGCGCCGGCCTGTTTGTTTGTTTGTTTGTTGAGATGGAGTCTCACTCTGTTGCCCAGGCTAGAGTGCAATGGGGAGATCTTGGCTCACTTGCAGCCTCTATCTCTCAGGTTAAAGCGATTCTCCTGCCTCAGCCTCCCGAGTAGCTGGGACTACAGGCATGTGCCACACCTGGCTAACTTTTGTATTTTTAGTAGAGACAGGGTCTCACCATGTTAGCCAGTCTGTTCTCGAACTCCTGACCTCAAATTATCTACCCGCCTTGGCCTCCCAAAGTGCTGGGATTACAGGCCTGAACTACCACACCCAGCCCGAAAGCAGGGTTTGATAAATCCAGACTATAGTCTGGTGATACACAGGCAGCAGCAAACTCAACTACCAGGCTGCTGCCTGCCTCTCAGTAGGTCAAGGGATGGGCAGTGTCACCACAGAGGTCACTTCCTGTCTTTCAAAATGTGTCATCTAATGCTTCACTTCTTGGAGGTCAATGTACTATTTCAGTACCTTTTTGAAATCGTAAACTATATTGCAATTTCCCATTCCTCCCTTCAGGATGCACTGATCTAATCCAGCTCCCTTCACAGATGGGGAAACAGGTACTGGCAACTATACAAGATAGCAAGGGTCCACTGGATACAGACCCCATAGCTTTCAACTCCTAGGCTCCAAATAAACCCCTTGGCTGGGCGCGGTGGCTCACGCCTGTAATTCCAGCACTTTGGGAGGCCGAGGCAGGCAGATCACTGAGGTCAGGAGTTCGAGACCAGCCTGGCCAACATGGTGAAACCCCGCCTCTACTAAAAATGACACAAAAATTAGCCAGGAATGGTGGCACAGGCCTGTAATCCCAGCTACTCAGGAGGCTGAGGCTGGAGAATCTCTTGAACCCGGGAGTGAGCCGACAATGTGCCATTGCATTCCAGCCTTGGTAGCTGAGCGAGATCCATCTAAAAAAACAATAAAAATTAAAAAATAAAAATAAACCCTTACACACGGCTAATCCCGTGTCCATGTCATTTTCCTCTTCTCCAAATCCTAATCCTACCTATTCGAGGTCTGTAGGGAAAGCTGGTTATGCCATTAATTAAACCTTGGCCTTGTCACTTAACCTCCTTGGGCTCAGTTAGCAAACACCCAACCTACTCTGAAACACAAGACTGCTTTCTAATGCTCTGAAATGGTTAGAAATTTCCCTGTCTTGTGACTGTCAGTTAATTTTGTCAAGTCCTTCTGCTTTGGACTTGAGTAACCTTTTTTGAGACAGGGCCTCACTCTGTCACCCAGGCTGGAGTGCAGTGGTGTGATCATGGTTCACTGCAGCCTCGACCTTCCAGGCTCAGGTGATCATTCCACTTCAACCTCCAGCGTAGCTAGGACTACAGGTGCACTCCACCCTGCCTGGCTAACTTTTCATTTTGCCATGTTGTCCAGGCTGGGCTTGAACCCCTGAGCTAAATCGATCCACCCGCCTAAGCCCCTCAAAGTGCTGGGATTACAGGTGAGCCACTGAGCCAGGCTTGAGAAACATTTTTAAGTATGTTAATGTTTACCAACTGCTGTTCACAGCAGCAGCTTTCTTTGAATATGAAGGCATCACTGATGCAATAAGAAAAAATATTTGCAGTTGGGCCAAGTGCAGTGGCTCATGCCTGTAATCCCAGCACTTTGGGAGGCCAAGGCAGGTGGATCACCTGAGGTCAGGAATTCAAGACCAGCCTGACCAACATGTCAAAACCTGTCTCTACTAGAAAGAATACAAAAATTAGCTGGGCATGATGGTAGGAGCCTGTAATCCCAACTGCTCAGGAAGCTGAGGCAGGAGAATCGCTTGAACCCAGGAAGTGGAGGTTGCAGTGAGCCAAGATCGCACCATTGCACTCCAGCCTGGGCAACAGGGCGAGACTCCATCTAAAAAAAAAAAAAAAAAAAAGAGGCCAGGCGCGGCGGCTTATGCCTGTAAACCCAGCACTCTGGGAGGCTGAGGCGGGCGGATCACCTGAGGTCGAGAGTTCAAGATCAGCCTGACCAGCATGGTGAAACCAGGTCTTAAAAAAGAAAAAAAGAAAAGAAAAAAATTTGCAGTCCATGGGTTCAGGAGATAGTTTCCAAAGATCCCTTTAAAGCTCTTAAGTTCCTCAGTATTCTGGAGCTCATTCTTCACACTTCTGGTGAGCACAGTGCTCTTAGGAATTGCTTTTTGTTTTGTGTTTTGAGAGAGTCTCGCTCTGTTGCCCAGGCTGGAGTGCAGTGGGGCTATGTAGGCTCACTACAACCTCCACCTCCTAAGTCCAAGCAATTCTCCTGCCTCAGCCTCAGGAGTAGCTGGGACTGCAGGCATGCGCCACCACGCCCAGCTATTTTTTTTTTACTTTTAGTAGAGACAAGGCTTCACCATGGTGGCAAGGCTGGTCTCAAACTCCTGAGCTCAGGTGATCTGTGCCTCGGCCTCCCAAAGTGCTGGGATTACAGGCATGAGCCACTGTGCCCGGCCGGAACTGCTTTCATCTGAACCTCCTAGTGTGGTTGTAGGCAGGGCCTCCTTTGCTGTGTATTCCCATTACCACTTGCACACTTTATGCAGCAGCCCGTATCTGCTGCCATCTGCCTTTTCAGCTATGTCCAGGCAGCACAGGCCCCCTATTGACTGGGCAGGGAATTACAGCCAAACCCTGTTCTTTCCCTTGCTGCGGCAGTTTCAATCCTAATTCCACTGGTAATTGAGGGAGTTTTGTTCCCTCACCTTTTCTACAGAAAAGGTCTGCTAAGGCTTGTATATTGGCCTATTCACTCTTACCACTTAACATGCCACATAATTTGTCTATCAACCAATGAATCCCAAGTACCTAGAACAGTGCCTGACACAAAGGTGGCCAATAATTTGCTACTGTATCATCTCTCTAAATCTGAAGTTGCTAGTGGTTCTTTGAGAAGTGAAACAATTCCCTGGTGACACTTCAGCCAGGTAAACTGCAAGGGGTATCAAAGAAGCACTAGCCAGGTAAAAGCTCAAACCCGCAAGATTTCCACTGTGTACATTCACTCAGCTGTAGCTTTTCAGTAAGTCAGGCAATGCCATTACCCGTTACAATGTCAACAATTAACCTAGATTTTGTTTTTGAGACGGAGTCTCTGTCGCCCAGGCTGGGACGCGATCTTGGCTCACTGCAACCTCCACCAGGGTTCTTGCAATTCTCCTGTCTCAGCCTCCCGGGTAGCTGGGATTACAGGTGCACACTGCCACATCCAGCTAATTTTTTGTATTTTAGTAGAGATGGGGTTCCACCATGTTGCCCAGGCCAGTCTCGAACTCCTGAGCTCAGGCAATCCATCCGCCTCGGCCTCTCAAAGTGCTGGCACTACAGGCGTGAGCCACCGCATCCGGCCTTAACCTAGATTTTTAAAGCAATAGTGAACTCTCCTGAGTCCTCTTTTTGCATAAAGAACAGAGGAGTAAATATTTTAGGCTTTGCAGGCCAGATGATCTCTGTGCATTAGGGTGCATTTACATACATAAGATGTAAACGATGCATATGGCTGTGAAACAAGAACATTTTATACAGACAGAAATTTTTATTTCAGTTTTAAGATGGCATAAAATATTCTTTCAACTACTTAAAAATGTAGAAACCGGCCAGATGCGGTGGCTCACACCTGTAATCCCAGCACTTTGGGAGGCCAAGGCAAGTGGATTACAAGGTCAGGAATTCGAGACCAGCCTGGCCAACATGGCAAAACTCTGTCTAGACTAAAAATACAAAAATTAGCCAGGCGTGGTGGTGTGTGCCTGTAATCCCAGCTACTCAGGAGGCTGAGACAGAAGAATCGCTTGAACCTGGGAGGCAAAGATTACAGTGAGCCGAGATTGTGCCATTGCACTCCAGCCAGGGTGACAAGACTCAGTCTCAAAATAAGTGGGAACCATATCGTTCACAGGCTGTACAAAAACAGGCAGCAAATGGGTGGGTGCGGTGGCTCACACCTGTAATCCCAGCACTTTGTAAGGCCGAGGCTGGTGGATCACCTGAGGTAAGGAGGTGGAGACCCGCCTGGCCAACATGGTCAAACACCATCTCTACTAAAAATACAAAAATATTAGCCGGCGTGGTGGCAGGTGCCTGTAATCCCAGGTACTTGGGAGGCTAAGGCAGGAGAATCACTTGAACCTGGGAGGTGGTGGTTGCAGTGAGCCGAGATCACACCATTGCACTCCAGCCTGGGCGACAAGAGTGAAACTCTGCCTCAAAAAGTAAAACAGAAGGTGTAGGAGCCACTAGACATATTAAATAAAATTTACAAGGCCAGGTGCAGTGGCTCACACCTGTAATTCCAGCACTTTGGGAGGCCAAGGTGGGCAGGTCACAAGGTCAGGAGTTTTGAGACCAGCTTGGCCAACATGGTGAAATGATCATGGTGTAAGACTCGGTTTCAAAAGAATTAGTCCTTTACATTAAACACACTTCAAGCACATGGCAAACAGAGAACATTTCTATCACTGCAGAAAGTTCTACTGGATACTGTTAGGTTTGGCAGGGAAGGGAGAATTCAGTATGTCACAAACCGCAATACAACAGCAACAGAAGTGAAAGGTCTCACATATTTATTACTGAACCCAGGCAACCAAAGCCGCCTTTTTTTTTTTAACATGAATAATGGAAGCACTGTGGGTTGTATTAATGCCTTCATAGCAGATCCAGAGAGGAACACTTCTCCAGATATAGGTGACATTTTTCAGCTTGATTTAGTAACGCAATTGTGGCCTTCAGACAGCATAAATATGTGTGCCATCACATGTGTAATTTCTTATAGACCCAGCTTGGTTCTTCTCCAATGTCTCCTTTTGGAGTTGTACCT
>CAUYLG010076859.1:0-39802 GCA_963573385.1 Cacajao melanocephalus
CCTCCACCACTTCCCCACCACCCCCCACCCACCCCTGGACTCAGTGGGAGGAGTGTTCCATGCCTAGGCAGGCACCACAGCTCTGACACAAGACTGGTGTCCACAGCAAAGCCAAACCAATACTTTGGAGCCCAAACAGGGGTACAAAATGATCACTTACCACGGCAAAACAACAAACACCTAACAGTCAGACAAGAGCTTTATTGATTCCTCGTCTCCAGATGGTCACCCCACTACCTCATCGTAAAATGTCTGCCATTCATTTTAACACTGCCTGGCGTGGCCTCGTCCCTGAGCTTGCTTGCCCTCGGACCAGTTTATCTGTCAAGTCCCTGCTGGTGTTCACCTCAATGTCAGAGTTTACAGAACTACAGAGCTGGAAAGACCTGGCAAAACGTCAAGTCTAGCCCAGATGCAGAGAGGTCTAGGACCTCGCCCCAAGATTCACTGCCACACATCTCAGTGTCCTCGTTCTCCTCCTCCAGGGAACAGCAGGACTTCCCTCACGGCTAGGATCACTGTGTGCTTGGCTGCTCAGTCCCCCACTAGAGGCCCTGCTCCAGGCAATGCTGCTGTTTCAGTGACTGGTGAGCAGCACTCCTCAGACCAAGGTCTCAGGCCAGTTAGCTTCTCTTGGCTTCACTTCTAGAGTGACCTGAGGAGAAGCCTCAGAAACCTAAGGTGTCCCTTCTCCCAAGGTCTTGAAAAAAAAACAATGTAAGGTGGCCATCATAAGGCTGCATACAAACTGCTTAGTATAAGCCCATGCCCACTGCTAAAGGGGCCTATTTTTTTTTTTTTGAGACAATTTCGCTTTTTTTGCCCAGACCAGAGCGCAATGGCACAATCTCGGCTCACTGCAACCTCTGCCTCCTGAGTTCAAGTGATTCTCCTGCCTCAGTCTCCCGAGTAGCTGGGATTATAGGCATGCACCACCACGCCCAGCTATTTTTGTATTTTTAGTAGAGATGGGGTTTCACCACGTTGGCTAGGCTGGTCTCAAACTCCTCACCTCAGGTGATCTACCCACCTCAGGATCCCAAAGTGCCGGGATTGCAGGCATGAGCCACCATGCCTGGCCTAGAGGGGCCTTTCAAAGTGAAGGCCTGAATAGCAGTCAGCAGCATGGACAAAGGGAGCCTCTTACTTCCCCCAAGAGAAAGACACAGCATTTCATCAGTCTATCTCCGAGCAGCCAGAACTGGATGCTCCACATCAAAAGTGGCAAAGGGCTTTGCAGCAGAGACCGCAGTCTAGCTCACTCACCGATGACCAACAGTACAAGGATGACAATGAGAACCACAAAGAAGGTGTTGCCATAGGATACTACCAACTCCACCAGCCGGGACTTGAAAATTTTCTGCCATCTGTGAAGACAAAAAGGACAGGGGCTGAAGAGAAAGTACACACACACGGATCTAGGGCCCTGAGCAGAATGGAAATCCAGCTTTATCCTCTTCTCCAATGGCCGAATAGCCCACACATAGTCAGCCTCAGTGGCTTGCAATTCTCCAATCTGACGTCCATTCAAGAGTGTTGGAAAAAAGGCTGGGTGCAATGGCTCACTCCCGTAATCACAACACTTTGGGAGGTCAAGGCAGACGGATCACTTGAGGTCAGGAGTGCAAGATCAGCCTGGCCAAGATGGCATGAACCCAACTCTACTAAAAGTACAAAAATTAGCAAGGCATAATAATCCTAGCCTACTCAGGAGGCTGAGGCAGGAGAATCACTTGAACCTGAGAGGCGAAGTTGCAGTGAGCCGAGATCACACCACTGCACTCTAGCCTGGGCAACGGAGCAAGACCCTATCTCAAAAAAAAAAAAAAAAAAAAGATGCTGGTCCATGTATAGATAGAAACGTCTGGAAAACTAATCTTAAACACTGGTAGTTGGCCAGGTACAGTGGCTCACGCCTATAATCCCAGCACTTTGGGAGGCAGAGGTGGGCGGAACACCTGAGGTGAGAAGTTTGAGACCAGCCTGGCCAACATGGTGAAACCCCATCTCTACTAAAAATATAAAACGAAAAAATTAGCTGGGCGTGGTGGCAGGCACCTGTAGTCCCAGCTACTCATGAGGCTAAGGCAGGAGAATCACTTGAACCCGGGAGGTAGAGGTTGCTGTAAGCCGAGATCACGCCACTGCACTCCAGCCTGGGTGACAGAGCAAGACTTTGTCTCAAAAACAAACAAACCACACAGTGATAGTCTCTGAGAAGGGAAATTTACCTTTCATTGTACTCCCCTTTGTAAAATTCAAAATGTTTGCCCTATACATGTGTTATTTCTTTAAACTATCTTCCACATGATAAACCTTGGCTTGTCTAGATCCCCGCCACCCTGGGTTATGATGAGATGGACCCCAGACCTCACATCATTTCCATCCACAAATGCTTTGGGATGCAGCTTTCAGAAGAAACTTCAGAAGTGTTTACATACTGTTCAAACCAACAAGAAGCCCTCACGATCAAAGCTAGAGTTGAAAAGGCCAATCACTGCAGGCAACAGTACTTGTCTGAATCAGGACCCAACAAGGAACTGATTGGGCATTCGGTAGGTAAGTGTCTCAAATCTCTCTTATTCTGTAAGTTCCCCTTCCCTCTCCCTCTTTCATTTGCTTTCCCAGTTTGCTTTGTGTAGAAACCAGATTGTTTGTCTGCTACAGCTTCCCAGATGAAAGCTCCCCGGGGCCCTCTGTCTCTGCATGTCCTGTCAACTGCACGAAGGTTTGGTTTTTTGCAAGAATCCTCCTTAGGCAGCAGTGGGTCTGTCATTACCAAAAACAGCTTTTAAAAAAAACCTGTGGAAATTTCCCTTTATTCATAAGTAATGTTGCAATTTAAATAGGGATAATGTGTTCAGGTATTAAACATAATTAAAAATTAACTTCCAATTCACTTTTAACAGGCCTTCTGTTCATTAAAAGGGAATATGGCTTCATCCTTTACAGGCTGAGTAATGTTCATGCAGCCACTGCGCAATGCCAGTGAGACTAGTTAGGAGGACAGGAGTCAACAAATCAGCAACAACATGACCCAGTGGTGCAAATCTTCCAGATCCCACGCTGCCAACCCAGCACCCCAGGGACCAAGAGTAGGCGGGAGGGCATCATTTCCAGAACCGAAATATAGATCTTCCTGCCTCTCCAGGGCATTCTGAAGAACAGAAGGCAGGGGACACGGGAAAGGAACTGAGCAGGTCGTGATGAAGCAGAACCCTGGGGAGGGTTGGCGATAACATACACAACCCCTGCCGCCCCCACCTCGGACAGGTTCCACCTGTTCCATCAGGCCCCAATTCCAGGGTCCACCAGCTGCACACACCAGTCCCAGGGCTAGGGCACAGACACCCTCCTACCTAACTTGCCTGCTTGCTCCACAGGCCATACCTTTTAGGAGAAATGAAGGGAATGCAGAGAAGCAACACAACAAAGACCTCCGCATAGAGGAAGGTGGCAACTGCAGTCCACTGCAGACTCATCCTGTTGCTAGAAGGAGATGTGAGCTTGCTTCCTGGCAGGGCACAGAAGGAACAGGACTTGTAAGCGCTGGGCAGCCAAGGACATCCAGTTCAGGTACGCCGCGAGGCTAGGACCGCCACTCTCCACCCTGACACACAGACACTGACACACACACACATCCGCACTCTGCTTCAGAGTTTCTGAAGCGCTGGAGGAAGCAGGGCTCCACTGGTCAAGGCCGCTAGGCCAGCAGCGTTCACAGGCCCCACAAACTTCCGTTCACTGGTCAGTTACCTGCCCCCTCCAACACGTGTGTCAACACGTCCAGAGCCACCTCTCCCAACGATCCCTGTCCCAGGAAGCCCCAGACTCCCGACGCCCGTTTAACTGGAAAGGTGTTCTTCGGGAGGAGCAGTACCAGGGCGTCAACAAGACGCCTTGGCACCAATCGGGCGCTCCCTTCCCCGCCAGGTGAAGCTCAGCCGCAGAGGCGGGCGCTCTCCGAGCCCAAATCCCCGGTATCAGGAGGGCCCTGGGCCGCACCTCGTCCAAGCGCTGCCGACGCCCCCGCCCCCGCCCCACCCTACCCTCCCCACGGCGCCCGCTGAGAGAATCTGGCACCTCCCTCGGGGCTCATGCAGCCTTCCGCCCGGGGCCGCTCCGCCTCCGGTGGGCTGGAGGCCCGCAAGAGCGACTCCTAGAGGACAGGAGTCGAGGCCAGGCGCAAAGGCAGGTCTTGACCCAGCACCTCAAGGCCCCATATGGAGAAAGTTCTACACGCAGTCTCCTCAGAAGCCAGGGCCCCTTCCAGCAGCCCCGGCGGGCCACAGCGCCTACCCAGAGCGAGAGCCGGCCACCCGCACCGGAGACCCCCCGACGTGGCTCCGGCCTGGCACACCGTCCCCGAGGCCCAGCCAGGCCGCTCCTCCAGATGGGGCTTCGCCACCCCCCGCCCCGCCCCGCCCCCGAGCCCAGATCCTAGAGATGCCCAGTTTCCCCTCGACCCTGCCCCTCACACCCAGGTAGGCTGCGGGCCCCGAGATTCCCCGGCCCCCGGGCCTCCCCGCGCTGTTCGCCTCTCTCCCTCGTCGAGGGGCCTGGGAGCCTCGGCAGCCCCGGAGCCCAGCCTGGCGCGCGGAGCCCGCTCACCGAGTTTCCCACAGTCACTCCGCAAGCCCCGCCGCAGCCGCCAAACTCTCCCACAGCAGCCCCAGCCCCGCCCCTTACGCCGCGGCCGGAAACCGGAAGCGCCCTCCGGACACCGCCCACTAGCCCTCGCGAGGCCTCGGAGGCTCCGCCCCTCGCCTCTTCCCGCCCCGCCTCCCGCCGCTTCCCGCCCCGCCCCCGAGCGGAGGGCCAGCGCCCCGCGCGCGAGAGGAAGCGGCGCCTCCGGCTCCCGGCGCGCGGGGCGGGGAGAAGGGCGGGGTGAAGCGGGCAGGCGGGCAGGGCGGGGCCTTGGCGGGCCGGCGAGGACCGCTTCTCTAGCCCGCGCGGCCATCCCACGTCTCTGTGGTGCGGGAGGGGGCGGGACCCCGCCGTGGGGCGAGAACGGGGTGGAGCGAGAACGGGGTGGGGCGAGAGCGGGGTGGGGCTCCCACGCCCGGACTCCGCCCCTCGCCCCTCCTCCGCCTCCTCCCCTTCCCCCGACTCGCCCCTGGGGAGGGGTGAGTGGGTGGGGATTCTGGGCCGGTGGAGGAGTCACTGTCGTTTCAACCAGGCTGCGGAACGGACGGACGAGCCTGGTGCCCCGGGGAGGGGCGCCACCAGGGGAGGAGGAGGAGAAGGTGGAGAGGAAGAGACGCCCTCTCTCCCCGAGACCTCTCAAGATTCTGACCTCAGGGGCCAGGGCACTGACAGGACAGGAGAGCCAAGTTCCTCCACTTGGGCTGCCCGAAGAGGCCTCGACCCTGGAGGGCCCTGAACCCACTGCACCAGGGGCCCCAGCACCACCCCGGGGACCTAAAGCGACAGTCTCAGGGGCCACCGCAAGGTTTCCAGTTGCCTAGACAACAGGCCCAGGGTCCGAGCAACAACCCTTCCAGCCACCTGCCTCAACTGCTGCCCCAGGCACCAGCCCCAGCCCCTGCGCGCCAGCCAGCCCAGGTGACATGCCGGTGCTCTCCACGCCCCGGCCCTGGCGGGGGAGCACGCTGAAGCGCACGGCGGTGCTCCTGGCCCTCGCGGCCTATGGAGCCCACAAAGCCTACCCCTTGGTGCGCCAGTGCCTGGCCCTGGCCAGGGGTCCTCAGGCTCCCGCCAGGGACTCCACACAGGAGGCCTCCGGGGCCGTGGCGGCCAAGGCCGGCATGAACCGGGTATTCCTGCAGCGGCTCCTGTGGCTCCTGCGGCTGCTGTTCCCACGGGTCCTGTGCCGGGAGACGGGGCTGCTGGCCCTGCACTCGGCCGCCCTGGTGAGCCGCACTTTCCTGTCGGTGTATGTGGCCCGCCTGGATGGAAGGCTGGCCCGCTGCATCGTGCGCAAGGACCCGCGGGCCTTCGGCTGGCAGCTGCTGCAGTGGCTCCTCATCGCCCTCCCTGCCACCTTCGTCAACAGTGCCATCCGCTACCTGGAGGGCCAACTGGCCCTGTCTTTCCGCAGCCGTCTGGTGGCCCACGCCTACAGCCTCTACTTTTCCCAGCAGACCTACTACCGAGTCAGCAACATGGACGGGCGGCTTCGCAACCCTGACCAGTCTCTGACAGAGGACGTGGTGGCCTTCGCGGCCTCTGTGGCCCACCTCTACTCCAACCTGACCAAGCCACTCCTGGACGTGGCCGTGACTTCCTACACCTTGCTTCGGGCAGCCCGCTCCCGTGGGGCCGGCACAGCCTGGCCCTCGGCCATCGCCGGCCTCGTGGTGTTCCTCACGGCCAACGTGCTACGGGCCTTCTCACCCAAGTTCGGGGAGCTGGTGGCAGAGGAGGCACGGCGGAAGGGGGAGCTGCGCTACATGCACTCACGTGTGGTGGCCAACTCGGAGGAGATCGCCTTCTATGGGGGCCACGAGGTGGGGCAGGTTGGGGTGCTGGGCATGGAGGGAAGCGTGTGGCAGGGAGGCCCGGGGGCAGGCAGTCGTGAGCGGTGGGGACAGCCCGGGACAGGCCAGGGCTGATGCCAAAGGTGTGGGCAGGCCATGAGAGAGTGGGGCTGGGGTGGGCAGGGCCTTGCGCCGCCGTGGACTCAGGCGCGGTAGTGGAGAGGCAGGAAGGCTGGGTGGGGACTGTCCTGTGCTGGTTGCCTGCATGCTCCAGGCCACTTCTGCTTCCTCTCCTCCTCAAGGAGGTTGTCCTGGCCTTAGAGCTGTGATCCTAGCGGTTTGAGCCTTGAGAGCTCCTGCCCGCCCCACTCCTGGAGCCAGCTAGGAGGAGATGCCTGCCATTCACGAGCAGCGACCGCCGGATGCAGCCTGCTGCCCAGCCCCTCCTGGGCCCCTGGGCCCTTTGAAGGCCGGCGTCCAGCAGAGCTGGCCAGCCAGGCAGGCGGGCATTATGGTTATGACTCAGCCCAAGCGGAGGTTAATGAGCAGCGCCCAGTGCAGCAGTGGGACTTGGGGTCAGGGCCACCCCCGCCTGAGCCCACGGGCCTGCCCAGCTACCAACTGGCTCAGCTGCCTTCCCGGGCCACCAAACCAGAGATGCCAACCCCAGGCTGCCACTGCGGCGGGACACACTTCCTGCTCCCGGTGTGGCCGCCCTTCCGACCGCCCAGTCTGTCTCCTGGCTCCCTGGTGGGCCGGGGCGGCGGGCTAGGCAGGCGCTGGGAAAGGTTACTCCAGGTCAGTGCTCCCTTTATCTCGGCTCGGCCCCTCCCCTTCCTCGTGCCTGGGGTTGCAACTGCCTTGGGCCCGTCTCTCTGCGACTCAGTTTCAGTTCCCCAGTGCTTCTTGGGAGGAAGGGCACAATGGCATTCATCCCCTGAAGGCCTGTGTGTGCTCCCTGGGTCAGGTGACCTCTTGCCCTGGGACCTGGACTCACTGACTGTCCAGGAGCAGCAAAGAAGCAGGCTTGTCCCCAAACTCCACGGAGAGGGGCATCCCAGGTGTGGGCCAGACTGCAGATTCAGAGAAAAGGCACCTGGACTTCAGCCACCACCCCGGCTTCCCTCTCCTCTTCTCCCGCATACTGGGCTGCAGGGCCTTGGCAGACAGCCGCAGCCTTGGGCGAGGCACTTGGCACATTCCCTGCAGCTACATTGTCAGCCTTGGCTGGCACCCCTGCCAGTTCCCAGCACGAGTCTGGATTGCCAGGGTGCTCGCTTCAGGAATGGGAGATTGGGCCTGCGGGAAGCTGAGCTGTACAGGCTGACCTGGGTGGCAGGGGCAGAAGAGAGATCACTGGTTCTTTAAAGCCTTCATCTGAGCTAGCTTCAGGAAGTAGAGAGATCACTGGTTGTTTGAAGGCCTTCGTCTGGGCTAGCATCAGGAAATAGTGTGTTGGCCAAGAGGGTTTGTTGGCCGGGGCAGGAGGGCCCCATGTGCATCCACGGCCTGTCTGCGTAGGCCTCAGCTAGAAAGCTGTGTGGGGTGACAGGACCCCTCTGATGGCTGGATGGCCCTTGCTGGGCAGTTAAGTGGCCCGTGCCAGTCCTGCTGGCTGATGTCCCCGTGGACACTGGCCTAGGCTCAGCTCAGGGCAGAAGCAGCTGACTGGCTGGAGGGCACACAGTATTCTGTCCTTCCTGGGATTGCCACGAGGAGGCTTATTGAAACACACATGCACACACGCACACAATCTCTTGCTTGCTTGAGAACAAAGTAAACCTCTCTTGATAAGTCAAAGCATCATTTACAAAATCTGGTTCTCCTAGCATCTCTGCCAGTGTGGTCCAAATTCCCACACTGGTTGCTACCATCAAGCTGTATGGGCTTGGGCAGGTCCCTTTGCCTCCCTGGGCTTCAGTGTTCTGTGTACAATGAGCACATTAATACACATGCAGTGGGACATGGTGAGAATCAGATGCAGAGAGACAGGAGAGCACTTGGCAAACAGTGCCACGCTGGGCAGCTGTCTTCAGATGGCTGCGGGGAGGCAAGGCTGGGGCGCATGCCCCTGGACTGAGCCCAGAAACTCACAACCCCTTGGCTACCTTGCCCAACACCTCCCACCATCCCCACCTGTCTGACTGCTGCTGCCACCTCTTCCCTGCGGATATCCCTTTCCCCTCCTGCTGGTGTCCTGACGTGGTGGTGGCCAGCGCAGGAAGGGAGACAGAAGAGCAGGGAGGCCTACCTACTGCTGAGGGAGCGAGGTCCCAGCTCGACAGTCGTGGGGACATCCCCCAGGGCCAGTACTATAGGGCCCAGCTCGGGAGCACATCCTCCTGGTTTCTGTGGGAAAATGCCATGCAAATTTCTCACCAAAAGGAACTGTGGGAAGGGAAAGAGGGGGCTGGGCCAGGCAGGTGGGCATTATGGGCATGACTCAGCCCAAGTGGACATTAATAAGCAATGCCCAGGGCAGCAGTGGGACTTGGGGTCAAAGCCACCCTTGCTTGACGGGGGCAGGGGATGGGGGCTGGGTAGGGCCTAAATAGGCCCAGACTGTTGAACCGAGTTTTTCAGAACCAAGAGACAGGGTCTCATTCTCTGCCCAGGCTGGAGTGCAGTGGCACTATCACTGCAGCTTCAAGCTCCAGGGCTCCTGTGATCCTCCCACCTCAGCCTCCCAAGTAGCTGGGACTACAGGTGTGTGCCACCATGCCTGATTAATTTTTTAAAATTATTTTTGGTAGAGACAGTATCTCGCTATGTTGGACAGGCTGGTCTCCAACTCCTCGGCTCACGCAATCCTCCCACCTCAGCCTCTCAAAGTGCTGGGACTGCAGGTGTGAGCTACTGTACCCAGCCCAAGAGCACTGCCTCTTGCTGTCCTGCGCTGCTCTTTGCTTAGTTTAAGGGAGAAAAATTAGAGCTGATGGATGATCTCTCTGGACCAGGAGGAGGGGCCTGGCAGGGAGAAATGGGCTCTGCAGAAAACAGAAACAAGGTGAGTGCCCTGGGCTGGTTTCCAGGGCCGAGAGGGTAGTGGTGAGCATCCCGACTAGACAGGGAGTGGAGAGGGGATGGAAGCCACACTGTGACATCAGGCAGGCCCTTACACCCCCTCACACCTTGAGTTTCAGACCTGGCCCCACCCAATCGTAACCCCCCACTCTTGGCCTTTTCATGCCCATCCATGGCACAGCGTGTGTGAGTGGCTCTGGAAGACTCTGATCATCGCCCCCACGGGAGCTGCCCCTGTGCACAGCCACGAAGCCTCTCTGTGTCTGTCACCCCCCACAGGTGGAGCTGGCGCTGCTGCAGCACTCCTACCAGGACCTGGCCTCGCAGATCAACCTCATCCTTCTGGAGCGCCTGTGGTACGTGATGCTGGAGCAGTTTCTCATGAAGTATGTGTGGAGTGCCTCAGGCCTGCTCATGGTGGCCGTCCCCATCATCACCGCCACTGGCTACTCAGAGTCAGGTGAGAGCCAGGGCTCCAAGAGGATCCAGGGCAGCGGCCTGTCCCCTACACCACTAGATGCTGGGCTCACGAGGGCCCAGCTCAACCAGCCCGCCTCCCACCTCTGCTGCTGGGGCCACCGAGGCCCTGCTGCCACCCTTGATGCTCCCAGAGGTTGGGCTTGCCTTTTGCCCTGCACGCACCTCACACCCCTTGGTACCACTCAGCCAAGCCCAGGACTGCGAGTCAGGGGCACCACACGTCACTTCTCCAGGCGCAGGTACCCTCACCCACCTGTCCCTGTCTTCAACCCAGCTGCACCTTAGGGGTGGGAGGATGTGGGAAGTACCTCGAGTCGGCCCCTTCATCGCTCCAGCCTTGGTTTCCTCAGCCCTGAAACAGCTCTGGCGAGTTGCAGAGGGGAACCTCACCCTGAGGCGCTTTAGAGGAGTGCGGAGCCCGTTCTACCTGTTATTTTAGTGATAAGATTCAACATTTAGGTTTTCTGCATTCCTGGTTTTGTTGTTGTTTTATTTTGGTTTTCGCTTTTTGAAATGGGTCTGTTGCCCAGGCAACGTTGGCTCCCACTTCAGCCTCCCCAGTAGCTGGGACTACAGGCGCAAGCCACCACACCTGGCTAATTTTCTTATTTTTTGTAGAGATAGGGTTTCGCCATGTTGCCCAGACTGGTCTTGAATTCCTAGTCAGATGATCCTCCTGCCTCAGCTTCTCAAAGTGCTGGGATGACAGGCATGAGCCCACGCACGCACGAGCCTGCATTCCTGTTTTGTTCCTCTACTGGATTGCAACTTCTGATTTCTATTTTTAGTCCGTTAGTGGTTACCCTTTACAAGATCAACAGGCGTACTTGTTAGGTTAATCAATAGCTCCACCTCCCCCTGGACCTTAGAACACAGAAGCAGCCCCCGTGGGGCGTGGCGTCATAGGCCAGCCAAGAGTTGGATTTGTACCTTCTTTTTCCCCTTTGCTGTCACCGTATCCGTGCGCACTGAAACTCGCTGACGGGTTTGTTGATTTCCGTGCTTCCATGTCAGTCTCTGTGCTCCGTTATCTTCCTCCAAATAGACATCTTCCGAGTTGTTTTTTTTTTAACTCACAACTATACTGGAACAAACAGACATCAGTACTTCTAATTGTGGTTGGTTTTTTAAAAAGGCTCTTTCAGTAAGGGTTTTGTCATGGGAAATTCGTGATAATTTATTGTAATTCTTTGTGCTGTTTCGTTTCGTTTTGGTTTTTGTAGGGGCAGGTTCTCACTATGTTGCCCAGGCTAGCGTGGAACTCCTGGGCTCAAGCGGTCCTCCAGCACCGGCCTCTCAAAGTGCTGGTAGTACAGATGTGAGCCACCACGCCCAGCCTGTTGTCATTCTTGATTACTTTTGTTGAAAATGTTTCTATTCCACCCTTATTCCCAAGGTAAAGTTGAGTCACACAGTGGAGTCTAGGCGGACAGTTCTTTTCTCTCAGCCCTTTCACAATGTTTCATTGTCTCTCTTCTTCTGTAGCTGCTGACAGATTGGCTTCCCTAAGCACCCTGTGTTTTTTCCTCTGGGTACTTTGATGATTTTCTTTCTCTTTGGCTTTCTGCAGTTTCACTATGACATGTTTAGGCGTCAGTTTCTGATTATTCTGCTTGAGACTGGTTATATGTCCTTTGAATATTCAGGTTCTGCAATCATTCTGGAAGATTATCAGCTATTATCTTTTCAAATGTTGCCTGGCTCTCTCGTCTCACCCTCTCCTTCCAGAACTCCGGCCAGCCATGCTGGGCTTCTCCCTCTCTTTGTTGTGACTTTCGGTTTCTGTTTACGGTTCTCCATCTCACACTGTCTGTGCTGAACTCTGCGGACCCCCTCAGGCCTTCTTCCTGCCCGCTGATTCACCAGTTCACCAGTTTTCTCTTTGGCCGTGTCTAATTGGAATTTTGTTCACATTTCAGTGACTGTTTCTGTAAGTTCTAGTTGATTCTATTTCAAATGGAAATTTCCTTTCTCAAGTAGACATGTCAGGCTGTTTCTGTGTCTTATTTGCTCAACTTTTTGATGGCTCCTCTTATGCTGCATATCATGTTAGTCAGACTTACTCCACCGTCTCAATCTCATGGCTTGGTTTGCTTCAGTTCTTGGGAGTCTCATTCATCTGTCTTCTGTCTGCTGGTCTTCACTCATGGTAGATCAGTTCCCTGTGGGTTTAGCAACAGAACTTCTATGGGGATTGATGTGGCCTCAATGGATGGTGTAAGTCCATATTTTCTCTGTTTTGGCCAAGCACTCCAGGGTGATTAAGCCATTGGAGGCCATTTTCGTGTTACCTAAGGTAGTGCAGGAGGGGGATAGTTCCTGAATTGAGAGATAGTTTCATTTGAATTCATTTGAGTTCTAGGCGCATCATTAGAAATTCTCAGTGCACATAGAGTCCAGGATAAGCAAAGAAAGCGTGCTGGTCTTCGCCCTGCCTGCCTCTGGGGCTTTCAAAGGACCGCCTGGCTGTCTGCTTCCCTTTGCTCCCAGGAGTTTCCCTTGCTTTCTGTCAAGGTTGGCTCTGCTTGAAATCCTGTTACAGTTTACTCAGTTTGGTGGGAAGAGGGTTTTCGATTTATAAACAAGTCTGATTCTCTCCCTGTTCCTGTTTCCACCTCAGGGCTTCCATGCCCTCAGCTGTCTGTGTTGTCCTCTGGGTGACTCACCAAGAGGAAGGATCTAATTCGGGGACTGCACATCAAGGGCAGCCTTGATGCCAGCGTGGGTGCCCAGCCCCGTCAGCTTACCTAGCCCCGGGCACCGAGACAGCCCGCGAGACAGCACCTGCAGCCGCTTCTCTCCATGGCTACCACTGGTCGCATTGGGCTGCTCCCTGTGCTGAAGGACTAGGACTTTTCTGAGCCTCTGCTGTGCCAAGCTTTGCGGACGATTCAAAGGAGCACGAGCGCCTGGCCCTGCTCTGGTCCTCAGAACCTTTGAAGGCTGCGAAGTGCTCCCTTTCCCCAGCTCTATCAGCTCTGTCCTGTGGCCTTCTGTTTTTTGGGTTTGTTTTTTGTTTTTTTGTTTTTTTTTTTGAGACGGATTCTCACTCTGTCACCCAGGCTGGAGTACAGTGGCACAATCTTGGCTCATTGCAACCTCCAACTCCTAGGTTCAAGCAATTCTCCTGCCTCAGCCCCCCAGGTAGCTGGGACTACAGGGACGTACCACCACGCCTGGCTAATTATTGTATTTTTAGTTGAGATGGGGTTTCACCATGTTGGCCAGGCAGGTCTTGAATTCCTGATCTCAGGTGATCCATCCACCTTGGCTTCCCACAGTGCTGGAATTCCAGGCATGAGCCACCATGCCTGGTCCTGTAGCCTTCTTATTTCTGCACTCTTTCCTCTGCTGCCCATGGTACAGTCCCTCTAGGCAAGGTCTGGTCTGCCCACCGCCGCCTTTCCTGTCTCCTTCCCTGCCTCACTGCTCTCCCAAGCACTGAACATGCCGTCGGTGGTGCTTTGCTCTCTCCCTGCCATATACTGCAAGCTCCGTGGGGGCAGGGAATTTTGTCTGTTCTTCCGTGCTGTGTCTCCTGCACTGGTGGCTGGTGAGGGCTCCAGGTGCTTCAAGGAGGCAGAGCATGCTGGGGGTTGGGTGGGGAGGCAGGCTCTTACCGGTTGGGGAAGATTTAGATAAGCTTTGCTCTGCTGGCTTGCAAGGCAGGTGGGCTCAGGAAAGGGGCAGGACCTATGTCTCCCACTCCAGCCCAGAGACCTTGCTGTGTCCAGCTCCAGGGCCCTGGCTTTAGCTGCCCAAGGCTCCAAGAGAACCCACAGAGGACAGCTGGTTCTGCGCTAGGATGTCCTGGCCACAAAGACCTGTAGACCCTTCCCTTTGTCACAGCGACTGTCCAGCTCTCAGAACACCTGGGGAGGAGGGCTGTGTCCTTGAGGGCATGGTGGGAAGGAAGGTCCAAGGCCTTGACCTTTAGGATGAACATCCCCACCCTGCCAGCCCAGTCTATTTCCCCGGTTTCCCAGGCCAGGCCCCTTTCCACCCTGCATGGCCCCGAGCAGACTCTGCTTTCCGTGTCCTCCCCAGCCCCCAGCCGATGATCCCTGAGGGTTCCCCCTTAGGGTCACACACACCCCTGGATAGAGTCCTCGGGTCCTCCATAGAACCTGCCTTCCCACCACCTCTGTTCCTGTGGGGACTCTAAGGATCAAGAGACCAAGAGGCAGGGCCATTGATGAGGGTCAAGGGTGCTGACACAGGGTCTATACTGTGACAAAAAAGCAAGTTAAGACAGGAGCTGCTCCTGGGAGAAGCAGAGACCAAACAATATGGCTGTCGGCCCAGAGGTCAAAAACCATGGTGCAGAGGGGAGGTGAGAAAGTGGGGCATGAGGTTGGGTGCGGGGGCCCACACCTGGAATCCAGAACCCTGGGAGGCCAAAGTGAGCGGATCACCTGAGGTCAGGAGTTTGAGACCAGCCTGGCCAACACGGTGAAACCCGGTCTCTACTGAAAATACACAAAAAAATTGGCCAGGCTTGGTGGCAGGCTCTTGTAATCCCAGCTACTTGAGAGGCCGAGGCACGAGGATCACTTGAACCTGGGAGGCAGAGGTTGCAGTGAGCTGAGATCATGTCATTGCACTCCAGCCTGGGTGACAGAGCAAGACTTCATCTCAAAAAAAAAGAAAGAAAGTGGAATGTTGGTATTTCAAAGCCAAACAGCCTTGGGCGTTACATGACAAAGTTCAGATGTGACCCAGGAGGGGCGACATCAGTGGTGCAGGACAGAGGGCAGGTGGAAGGAGCTGCTGGTGCCAGGAAAGAAAGCCAGATGCCCACTGGTGCGTTTTAAAGATCAATGTTATTGAGATGTAATTAACATACCATACAATTCATCCATTTCAAATGTACAATTTAAATTCATTCACAGAGTTGTGCAGCCATCACCACTAACTCCAGAATGTTTTTATTTTATTTTATTTTATTTTATTTTATTTTATTTTATTTTATTTCCCAAAGAAACCCCAGACCCATGAACAGTCACTCCTCACTCCCTCTCTCCAGACCCTGGCACTCACTCATCTGCTTCCTGTCTCTGTGGATTTGCCCATCTGGACATTTCCTAGAAATGGAATCATACGCTCTGTGGACTTTTGTGACTAGCTTTCTTCCCTGAGCATCCTGGTTTCAAGATTCATCCATGGCATAAGATTAATCAGCCCTTCATTCCTTTTCATGGCTGAATAATATTCCATTGTATGCACAGACCACAATTTCTTTATCCATTCATCCCTTGATGGACATTTGGGTTTCTTCATGTTTTGGCTATTGTGAATAACGCTGCTATGAACACCCATGGACAAGTCTCTATGGGCACATGTTTTCGTTTCTCCTGGGGGTATAGCTAGGAGTGGAATTGCTGGGTCACGTGGTAACTGGAGGGTTCACTTTTTGAGGAGCTGCAAGACTGTTCTGCACAGTGGCTGCCCCGTTGGCCCTTCCTGCCAGCAGTGTTGGAGCTTCCACTTTTTCATCCTGGCTAGCACTGGTTATCTCCTTTGCATTCTAACCACCTAGTGGGTGTGAGGAGGTATCTCTTGGCAGTTTTGATTTGCATTTTTCTGATGACTCATGATGCTGAGCCTCTTTTGCTGTGCAGAGTGGCCATTTGTATGAGTTTTTTGGAGAAATGTCTGTTCACATCCTTCACCCATGTGTGATCGGGTTATCTCTGTTGTTGGATTGTAAAAGCTCCTTATATATTCTGGATGCTGCACAGTCATCAGGTACGTGGTTCACTGTGGTGTTTGCTCCCAGTCTGTAGGTCGTCTTTTTCACCGTCTCAGTGTTGGCCTTTGGTGCACAAAAGTGTTTAGTTGGATGAGGTTCAGTTGATCTGTTTTTCTCTTGTTGGTCATGCTTTTGGTGTGTCCTAGTGAAGGAACTATTGCCATATCCAAAGTCCTGAAGCTATACCCCTGTTTTCTTCTGAGAGTTTCATAATTTGGGCTATGCTGCACTCTGGGTTGGTTTGTCTGTGTGGTGTGGAGAGGTCCCTCTCTTGCACATGGAGATAGAGAGAGAGATCTGGTCGTCCCAGCACCATTTGCAGAAGAGCCTCGACTTTCTCTCCAGTGGTTCATTTCTTACTTTCTCCCATCTCTGCCCCTCCCCACCCACCACCTGTCCCTCTTGGGCTTTGCAGATGCAGAGGCTGTGAAGAGGTCAGCCTTGGAAGAGAAGGAGGAGGAGCTGGTCAGCGAGCGCACAGAAGCCTTCACTATCGCCCGCAACCTCCTGACAGCAGCTGCAGATGCCATTGAGAGGATCATGTCGTCCTACAAGGAGGTACCCACGGCCCAGCCCCACCCTTGCCATCCTTGCCACGCTCCTCTCCCTGCGCCTGGCAGGGCTGAGCCAGAGTCTTCCCCTCAGGTGACGGAGCTGGCTGGCTACACAGCCAGGGTGCACGAGATGTTCCAGGTGTTTGCAGATGTGCAGCGCTGTCGCTTCAAGAGGCCCGGGGAGCTGGAGGACACTCAGCCGGGCTCTGCAGCCATAGGCCGGGCTGGTGTCCGTGTGGAGGGCCCCCTGAAGATCCAAGGTAAGGCCGTCCCCTCCCTGTGAGTGACCCCGCCCCTGCTGCTACTGCTACCCCAGCTCCTGCCATCCCTGCTCCCTCACTCAGGGCCCTCCATGTGCTCCTGGCCTATCCCAGTCCACCCAAGACGGGAGGGCTGCCCGGCGAGGTGTTTGAGGACTTAGGCCTGGTTGAGCCGGGCCCCTGGAGGGTTTTCTGGGGAGAGGTGCTGCCGGCCACCCTACTGCCTTGCCCTTTGAGGGCCCCAGCCTGGATTATTGGTTGAAAACAAGGGGGATGGGGTCCCCTCCCCCCTGCAGGGCAGCAAGAGAAAGTTCCAGATAGTATGCCAGCTGCTGGCTGTCGTGGGAGGCAGGTGCTGCAGAGGAGGGCCCCCAGAGGGGAGGGTTCCAGAGGACCAGAGGGTGGCAGCCCAGGGCATCGTACTAGACACTAGGGGAGGAGTTCGGCTCGTTGGAAGACCTGGCTGTGTTCCCGAGGGGCCCTGGACCACAGGCTGCTGGTGGGGAACCGGCTGGCATGCTGCTGCGGGGTGGGAATGAGGGCATACAGCCTGGGGCACGCAGATTCCCCGGAATGCAGGGGGGCGCCACCTCTCCCTCTCCTCACACTGTGCTCTCTCTGCAGGCCAGGTGGTGGACGTGGAGCAAGGGATCATCTGCGAGAACATCCCCATCATCACGCCCGCTGGAGAGGTGGTGGTGGCCAGCCTCAACATCAGGGTAGGTCCGGCAGGGAGGGCGATGGCCAGGCTGGGCTGAGCGCGTGGGGCCAGGGTACCTGGCCACACATATCTGCAAGCCTCAGCTCTTGGCTTCCTGCCTGTCTGTGCTGGCAACAACCATTGTCCCTAGATCTACGTGGCAGGTGGGCCAAGGTCAAGGTGAGACACCAACGTGTCTCTGACTGTTCATCCAGGGGTAACAGAGGCAAGGCTGATAAAAAAGACTAGAGATACCAGGATTGGCCAAGGTTCACCCCAGCATTCCCGGCCCTATCATCTGATGCCAGCTCCCCACACTCCCAAGAAAGCCAAGACGGGGGGTGGGGGCACTGGTTCAAACCACTGCTCGACTACCCTGGGAGGAATCCACAGATCACCTGTGTCCCCAGCCAGGGGTTTGGATGGGGCTAGGGAGTGAGGGGGAGACCGGGGTGGAGGGACAGGCAGAGGAGTGACAAGGAGTCACTCATTCATTCATTTAACCAATGTGCCCTGACCTCTAAGCTGGGCAGCAGAGCCTGAGGTAAATCAGGGGCTCTGTACTCAGGGAGTCCCCACTGTGGAGGGCACTAAAGTGTTACAAAGGTCTCCAGGTAGACAGCTGTACAGGGGATGAAGCCTTGCCCAGGAGTTGCCGTGAGCAAGTGGGCAGGCAGCTGAGGGTAGGGGAGCGAGATGCTGTGGGCCTGAGGGCAGCTCACAGAGGAGGAAGCAGAGAGGAGGTGAGAGGAGGGGTGCCAGGGCTCCAGGGGCTAGCACAGGTGGTTACCCCTCACTGCGGGCAGTGGCCGCTCCTGGGGTGGCGGGGCAGCTGATCACCAGTGGGTCCAAGGGGGTGTTTTCCAGGCTGGCTCCAGGCAGCACAGCAGGCAAGCTCCCGGGGCCCCGGTATGCAGGGTCGCAGCTGCTCAGGGAGCCGGATGTACGAGATGGGGCCAGGCCAAGGCCCAGACCCTCGGGAGGGGACAGTCAGGTGGCTGCATTAGCATCCTATGGCTGCTGTCACAAGGCGCCACAAACTTTGAGTGGCTTCCCCAGCAGAGACGGCCTCTCTCCCGGCTGGGGGGCCAGCAGTCCAAGAGGAAGGCACAGGCGGGGCAGGCTCCTGCCGAGGCCTGTGTCCCAGCGCCTGCTCTGCTGCCCCTCTGGGGGCTTCCTCGGCTTCTGCCATGGCAGGTCGGCCTGAGCTTCTGTCTCCACACGGCGTTCTCCCTCTGGGTGTGTCCGTGTCTCCGTCTTCCCTTTCTGTCAGGACACGGGTCACACTGCATGAGGGCCCACCCTGCGGAATGACCTTATCCAAATCTAACTCATCACATCCGCAATGACCCTGCTTCCAAATAAGCTCACACTCCGAGGTAGTAGGGATTAGGGTTCCCGCATAGGAGTTTCAGGGGACACAGTTCCACCCATGACACTGCCTGAGGTAAAAGACCACAACCTCAGGCCCCCGTAGCGTTGCTGTTCTCACCGTGAACTTCACTGACTCCAGGCCCCATGGCCTCCTCCCTGTACACAGCCCACCTCCAGTCTGGCTGGCATTTTCCCACAGCAGGCATTTCGTAGCTCTGGCGAAGACCATGGAATCAATGAATTGAGCCAGAGGTCTGTGATGCTGAGCCAAGGGGAGGCAGAGATGGGGAGGCACTGGGGTCTGTATATCAGTCTAGACCATAAAGAAGTGCCTTTTGGGCCAGGTGTGGTGGCTCATGCCTGTCATCCCAGCCTTCTGGGAGGCCGAGGCAGGCAGATTGCTTAAGTCCAGGAGTTCAAGACCAGCCTGGGCCACAGGGCAAACCCCGTCTCTACACAAATTTTTAAAAATACAAAAATTAGCCGATTGTGGTGGCCATGCTGGCAGTTCCAGCTGCTTGAAAGGCTGAAGTGAGAAGATCACTTGATCTGAGGAGGTTGAGGCTACAGTAAGCCATGATCCCACCACTGCACTCCAGCTTGGGCAACAGAGCAAGGCCCTGTCTCATAAAGAAAGAACGCGCCTTTTGTACCCAGTGACTCAGGAGGCCAAGGCGAGAGAATTGCTTGAGGCCAAGAGTTTGAGACCAGCCTGGGCCACATAGCAAGACCCTGTCTCTACAAAAAAAACATTTTCAAATTAGACAGGCATGGTGGCGTGCATCTGTAGGCTCAGCTATTCAGGAGGCTGAGGTGGGAAGATCGCTTGAGCCCAGGAGTTGGAGGCTGCAGTGAGCTGTGATCGCACCAGTGCACTCCAGCTGGGGCAGCAGAGTGAGATCTCATCTCCTGAAAACAAAGTGCCTTTCAGGGCAGTTCCTTAAAAGGGGCTGAGAGTCAACCCTGCGCTTGGATTCCCAGTGAAGTGGGAGTCGGATGGGATTGAGAGCGCCACTGCCTGTTGGAACACACCTCCTCAGTCAGCTGTGGCGGAATAGCCCTTCCTCTTGTGCTGGCCCCATGTTCTCTGGGCATGTCAGGGCCTGAGGACAGGGCCGGGTCTTGTCCTGTCCTGTGTCCTAGGCCAGGCATTTAGCTAGCACTCAATCTAGCTAGGGCTGGGGACGCTGGATCCCATCCCCCAGGCCCTGCTGACCCTTATCAAGAGATCCAGAATGGCCCGCCTGCTAGCCTCGGGCGTCGGGAGCCTCTCAAGACTGGGCAGGGGGCCACAGGGTGTGTGGCGTCAGCGGCTGTTGCCCTGCAGGTGGAAGAAGGCATGCATCTGCTCATCACGGGCCCCAACGGCTGCGGCAAGAGCTCCCTGTTCCGGATCCTGGGCGGTCTGTGGCCCACGTACGGTGGCGTGCTCTACAAGCCCCCACCGCAGCGCATGTTCTACATCCCGCAGAGGTGAGGAGCCCATGCCTTGTCGTCCTCACCTCTTCCTGCCTGTGCGCTCAGACGTGGCTTCCTGCAGAGGCCCAGGAAGTGGTAGAGAGTCAGCATCTCAGGAGAGGACACCAGTGCTGTCCTTAGAGCCAGAGAGGGGCTATGGTGCCTGTTCCCTCCACACCCACCCGATCCACTACCCTGTCTGTTTGGGGTCTGTGTGGGGTGTGTGCACAGGTGGTGATGTGGACCCCACCTGGGAGGCACAGAGCATCTTGGGGGAAGCAGGGCTGGCCCTTCCCTCCGTGACACCCAGCTTTCCCACAGGCCCTACATGTCTGTGGGCTCCCTGCGTGACCAGGTGATCTACCCGGACTCAGTAGAGGACATGCGAAGGAAGGGCTACTCAGAGCAGGACCTGGAAGCCATCCTGGACATCGTGCACCTGCACCACATCTTGCAGCGGGAGGGAGGTAGGAGGCCCGGGGCCAGCAGCTGCCCTTCGTCCTGCCCTCGCCTCTGCCTTGGCCTCCAGGGGGTGAAGATTATCTCCACATCCAGGAGTCTAAAGTGCCAGGTGCCACAGGGGTGAGGCAGAGGGTGCTACCTCTGAGGCCCGCCTACCAGGGAGGACCAGCACCACACGGATGGCCCCAGGTGGCATGGGTGCCCTGGGGAAGGGGGCACCTCAGGGACGTGCACCTCATTAGGGAACCTAGAACACCCTCTCCCAGAGAAAAGAGGTCTGAGCTGAGACCTGCGGAATGCTGAGTGGTCACCCCGTCCAGGAGCCAGGGACAGCAGGGTGAAGTGCAGCCACAGGCTTGGTGACAGGAGAGGCTGGCTCACAGAGGGCCCTCTGGACCAGGCAGGAGCCTGGGCTTTTCCTGAGCGGGATCAGATGCTCTTGGAACGATCATGGGGTGGTGGGCAGGGGCAGCATAGGAGAGGCAGGCACACATGTGCAGGGACGGGCACTGTCAGGTTTGTGCAGAGGTTTGGAGGGGGCTGGGGTGAGACAGCCTCTTGGGAGAGGAGGACAGGCTGAGCTGTTGTCTTGGCCTGGGCTTATCAAGGAGCGCCCACAGTGGAGGAGGAGAGGGGTGCCACTACAGGGACACAGCAGGCAGAATGTCCAGTTCTGTCTTTGAATTCTGAGCCTCTGGGTTCTGCCTCCAGCCCCCACTGCTGGGTGAGAGATGGCCTTGAGCAAGGACCTCGCCTCCTGGGGCTCCCTTCATGGTTCAAGGACATGGGAACCAAGCCCTCCGTCGGTGGCGACATGAGAAGAAATGGCCGGGGTGTTTTCACCTGCCTGTGCAAGAAGCAGGGACACAGGCAGTGACGGCAGTGGAGCCCCGGGCCCGGCCCTGCCTCTCGCTCCTGCTGCCCTCTGCCGGGGAGCGTGTTGTCCCTCCCACCTCTGTGGCAGCCCTGAGTCCCCAGGGCCTGTGGCCAGCCAGCATGAGCCGTTAGGATGGAGTTCAGCTGCGAGGAACAGAAGTGGCCTCACCACAGTCGTGGCTAAGATCATTCGTGAGTGTATCCTACTGAGCTGTCAGTTCCCAAGAGATGCAAGCCATGGTTGCCGGGGCTGGCCCTGCTCTGTGAAGGCCCCAGGGCTCCAGGCTTTTCTACCAGGTCACTCTGCTGTGTGTGGCCTCCATTCCCAAAGTCACCTCATGATCCAGGAGGGCTGCTGCAGCCCTCACATCGTGTCCCCAGGCTGGAGGATGGAGGAAGTAGAAGGGAAGGGGCAAAAGGTATGTGCCATCTATCTTTTAAGGAAGGTTCCAGAAGCCACCATATTGAATAGTTACAGTTATACCTCATTGGCCACAACTTTGTCTTATGGTTATACCTCACCACAAGGCCGCCTGGGAAGCACGATCTCTATTCTTGGTGGCCACACGTCCTGTCACTACTTCCAGCCCTGGGCCACAGGGGAAGGCAGCATAGGGGAGAAGACAAAAGGGGTCGCTTCTGCCGCAGCGCCCGACCCAGTGGAGCAGCTGGCTCACCTGCTCACTCGGGCAGCCCACCTGAGCCTTGCTGAGGTGCTGGCACAGGGCAGTGATGGCGAGCCTCCTATGGGTGGCGAGGCCCCGGCCTGGGGAGAGCACGCTGGCCACTCCGGGGCTCTGTGCCAAGGAACTGTGTGGGCACCCTGGGGCTGCCATAAACTGTGTGGGTGTGTCATCTCCTGGATCCAGCAGCACGAGATCCAGGGGCCAGCAGGGTGGGTTCCTTCCAGGGGCCATCCAGAAGGATGTGTTCCAGGCCTCTGGCCTTGGCTCGCAGATGGCCGGCCTCTTGCTCTGTATCTTCACATCTCGTTCCCTGTGTGCACATCCTCTGCCCACACACCGCTTTGTATGAGGACACAGTCATATTGAATTAGGGTCCACTCTGGTGACCTCATCTTAGTGTGATCACCTCTGTTAAGGCCCTGTCTCCAAATAAGGTCACACTGAAGTGCTGCAGCTGGGACTCCACCATATCTGCTCTAGGGGAGGACACAATTCCTTTCCCCCCTCCTCCATGATGAATGCCTGGCAGACAGACAAGGACGCAGAGGCACAGGGGCCCTGTCTTCCCAGCCAGCTCACGCCTGCAGCTTCCCACCTGGCCCCCAGGGCTCAGTGCTGGTGGAATTGAGCCAAGCCCCTTGCCCCCTGCCCAGGTTGGGAGGCCGTGTGTGACTGGAAGGATGTCCTGTCAGGTGGTGAGAAGCAGAGAATCGGCATGGCCCGCATGTTCTACCACAGGTGAGCACTCCGGGCTGGCAGGCTCCTTGGGGCCCCCTGGGAGGGGAAGCAGCAGCTGTGGAGAGGCCTGGCTCCATGGAGCCCTAGCTGGACTGGGGTGCCAGGCCCTGGAGGGTTCACAGACTCTCGTCTCGGCCCCGATCCCCAGGCCCAAGTACGCCCTCCTGGATGAATGCACCAGCGCTGTGAGCATCGACGTGGAAGGCAAGATCTTCCAGGCGGCCAAGGACGCGGGCATCGCTCTGCTCTCCATTACCCACCGTCCCTCCCTGTGGTAGGCGCCCTCTCTCCCTGCCTGGGGTCGGGTGGGAGTGGCAACCTGAAGGGAGGAGGTGGTCTGGTGGCCCCTGACTCTGTCCCTCTCCTGGCCAGGAAGTACCACACACACTTGCTACAGTTTGATGGGGAGGGTGGCTGGAAGTTCGAGAAGCTGGACTCGGCTGCCCGCCTGAGCCTGACAGAGGAGAAGCAGCGACTGGAGCAGCAGCTGGCGGGCATTCCCAAGATGCAGCGGCGCCTCCAAGAGCTCTGCCAGATCCTGGGTGAGGCCGTGGCCCCAGCACAGGCACCAGCACCAAGTCCGTAAGGCCCTGGCGGCCTCCAGGGTGCCTCCACCTGACAAGGCCCTCCCGGGCCCCTGCCCTGCTCCCAAGCTCGGATCACATGAAGGAGACAGCAGCAACTACCCACGCCTACCCTGCCCTGCATGCCTGGCCCTCCTCCTAGAAGACCCTTCCCGCCCTTGGGAAAGTAGCTGTGGAGGGTGGCGCCCTGCATCCCTCCCCCAACCCCCGTCCCTCCCGCTCCCTGGGGAGCTGCTCCACAGTGACTGGGCCCTGTCCAAGGCAGCGAGTCCTTGACTTTGCTCCACAGAGGGAGATGGGGCACAGGGGACCCCAGTGCTGCCACACAGCAGCGCAGCCAAGCACCAGGGACCCCTCCGACCACAGCCCCTGGCGCTGCGGGCAGCCTCCCTCTGAAGACTGGAGTCCCCACCATTCCCTCCTCAGTCTCTCAAAGACCCCACGCTCCATCCCCCGAGGATGGTCAGCCGAGGCTTCCGTCCCACATGATGCCATAAAACCCCCCAGTGGAACCCATGGTCAGATAGAGCCCCTCACCTGCATCCTCTCCTCCCAGGAGCCCCAAAGAGCCCGAGGGAGAGGGATGCCCAGCACTGCCTTCCGAATGAGAATGTAGCCCCAGCCCCCTCGGCCCCTTGCCGCCTCTTTCTACTGCCTAATTTATTGGATTCCCTGTTCATAGCCATCTCCATGGCCAATGTGACTACCCTGCCAGCAGCGAGGGCGGCCCAGCCTCTGAGTCCCATGGGGCCCCGGCTCCCACTGGTGCCAAACCCAGCCCCTGGGGCCATCACCCCGCCAGCCTACACTGCCAGCCACCACCAGGCCGCACAGGCCTCTGCTTGCCAGCCAGGAGTGCAGGCACCGTGTTCCCAGCTCAGTGCCAAAGAAGGGTCACCTGGGGGAGCTGTCTGCAGAGCCAGCGCCTGCCCAAGGGAGACCCCACTGCCACCGTGTGCCTTTCCCAGGCCCTCAGCCACCCCCAGTCTGCCAGTAAAAGCCTCCATCGGCAAATGCAGTCCTTCCTCCGTGCCTCATGCCTCGGATTCTGGTGGTGTCTGCTGCGGGTCTCGGGGAGAGATGGAGAGGGAGTGAGTTGTCTGTGGGGGAAAGAGTGAGTTGGGGAAAGGAGTGGGCTGGACCCCTAAACCCCTCCGCCGGGGAAAGTTACCAGAAGACACGGTCCAGCCCTCTGCGGAGCTTCATGCCAAGACTCAGGGTTCCAGTGATGATGGGGGCGGAACCTGCAACAACCTCGCACCGAAATACCGGCTGAGCCCAAACAGTACTAGTGGTGGGGACGTTTTGCTCCCTGTGGGAGGAGCACGAAGGCAGGAGAAGGGATGTCCAAGCTGTCACACAGGGTGCTGTGGCTCTTCTAGGGACAGGGGGCTGCTTGTGTAGGGACCTGAGGGGAATCAGAGGCACAGCCCAGGGTGTTCGTGCTGCATGCAGGGGAAGGGAGGGCTGCGGTAACAGGGAAGCAATGTGGGGTTCTGCAGGCACGTGGCTGCATGTGAGGGTGGCTAGGGGGTGGGGTGCGGCAGCCCACCTGGCCTCAGAAGCATGAGAAATGAGAACATCCATGCGGCCAGACCTTTATGCATGGATGACCATAGCCTCCCAAAGGTGGGGCAGCCCAATTGCTGGTCAGCAGAGAAATGGACAAACAGCCTGCCCGCACAGCGCGGTGCCATTCAGCCATAACATGACACAGATAGACCTCGAAGAAGCCAGACACAAATGTCCAGAATAGGCAAACTCACTGGGACAGAAAACAGACGAGTGAGTGCCAGGGGCTGGGGTAGGGGAAGGAAAATGGGGGGAGGGGATTCCTTTTAAAAAAATACCTGTAGCCCGGTATGCCCTCTATGACTTACCCAGAAGGCAACAGTTCACTTTCTGACCAAAATGGCTGGCAAGCAGGCTGTTTCAGCATCAGGCAAGTGGCTGGAGGGTATTCAAAAATGGTATTACAGTGCTGCAGGATTCAATAAACTGGGGTTAATGCAAGATGATACAATGTACGAGGATGAAGTCATAAAAGAACCCGTAAGAAGGCTTCCAGAGAACCTTTATAATGACAGGATGTTTCGAATTAAGAGGGCACTGGACCCGTCCATGAAGCATCAGATCTTGCCTAAAGAGCAGTGGACCAAATATGAAGAGGAAAATTTGTACCTTGAACCATATCTGAAAGAGGTTATTCGGGAAAGAAAAGAAAGAGAAGAATGGGAAAGGAAGTAATCATGTAGTTGAAGATGATTAAACTTGAAACAAACAATTTTAAGAATTATTTGGTCTGCAGATGTTTTATTTTAAATAAATGTCTATTGTAAAAAAAATAAAAATTTTAAAATTGTATTTATTTTTTGTTCTTTAATGAGACAGACAGAATCTCACCCTGTCGCCCAGGTGGGAGTGCAATGGCGCAGTCATTGTGAATATCACTGCAACCTGATCTCCTAGGCTCAAGCAGTCCTCCTGCCCCAGCCTCCTGAGTAGCTGGAACTACAGGCATGTGCCACCATACTCTACTAATTTTGCGATTTTTTTCTGTAGACAGGATCTCACTATGTTGCCCAGGCTGGTCTCAAACTGCTGAGCTCAAGCAATCCTCCTGCCTCAGCCTCCCACAGTGCTGGGATTACAGGCGTGAGCCACTACACCCAGCCTCAGGGTTTCTTTTTATTGTGAAGAAAATATCCTGGAACTATACAGCATACTAAATACCACTGAATTGTGCACTTTAAAGGGATTGATTGTATATTTTTTGAATATCACCTGAAAAACAGGTAGATAGATGATAGATGTTTCATGGATAAATTGATACATAGATATGTAGATGTATAGATGTATAGACATGATTGATAGATAATTGGTAGATGATGGATGATAGATTGATAGGTGATAAGTGATAAAAGAATACATGATAGATACATGGATAGATGATAGATGGATAGAAATATGGTGATTTTAAATATTTTTTTAGAGATCAGATCTCACTATGTTGTCCAATCTGGACTCCATCTGCTGGTGTCAAGCAGCCTCCCGCCTCAGCCTCCTGAGTTGCTGGGACTACAGGCGCATGCAACAGGGCCTAGTGATAGATAAATGATTGAAAGATACATGATAAAGGGATAAATGACAGAAAGATAGATGGAGAGACCGATGATAACAGGTAGATACGAAGCGACATGAATAGATCAATGATTTATTATATAGGTAGATAATATAGATTGATAGATTGTTGATTATAGATTGATAGGTGGATAGTTGATTGATAGATGATTGATCAATTGATGATTGGTTGATTGATAGAGAGAGAGAGAGAAGGAAGCATAGCCATTGCCGCAGCCCAGACAAAACATACTGAAGCCTGACGTTCCAGAAGGTTCGAGTAGTTGGAAGAACTCGACAGGCATGGGGGCAGCCTCTTCGGGGAGTGGAGCGGGCAGCAAGGTACCACTGGGTTATGGCTTGGAAAGTTAGCTGAGGGGATGGTGCGTAGGCAGCTGGTTCAGAGCTTGAGGCTCCTCAGTGGGACGTGGGCCAGTGCAGAGGCCAGTAGTCCTTGAAGTTTTGATGGAGACAGGCTGGCTGAGGAGAGGGACATGCTTGGCATCTCATTTAGGGGACAGGAGGTAGACTGTTGTATCTGCATTTTGAGGTTACGATTTATTCCTGATCTCAGGAGGCGGCCGATTCGGAGGGCTGGGATTTGTCCCTCCACTTCTTCTGATGATTGTGCAAGTTGTCCGTGCTTGATCATAAACCCCTTTTACTTGTTTATTTTTGACACATAGCTGGAATGGCTCTAATTGCTACAGATAGAAGGAGACACACTTGGCAAAGACCACCCAAAAGGAAGCTAGTGGTGAAGAGCTTATATCGCACAAAGCAGGCTCCAGGGCAAAATCATTATTAGGATTAAAAGAGGTTGCAGCATACTGATAAGTATTCATTCCGAAGCATTCACCAGCCAGGAGGAGTGGGGCGCGGGGTGGGGGGGGTGGAAGAATAAATACATAAATAAGTAAATTTTTTTAAAAGAAGTATTAGCAGCCAGGCGTGGTGACTCATGCCTGTAATCGTAGCACTTTGGGAGGCCGAGGTGGGCAGATCACCTGAGGTCAGGAGTTCAAGACCAGCCTGACCAACATAGTGAAACCTGGTCTCTACTACAATACAAAATTAGCTGGGCGTGGTGGCGTGTGCCTGCAGTCCCAGCTACTCGGGAGGCTGAGGAAGGAGAATCGCTTGAACCTGGGAGGTGGAGGTTGCAGTGAGCTGAGATCACGCCACTGCGCTCCAGCCTGGGCAACAACAGCAAAACTCCATCTCAAAAAAAAAAAAAAAGAAGAAATAGCCATTCTGACCTTGTGTGCACCTGCATAATGATGCAGCCTCAAATGACTACAGAACAAAAAAGTGGCAAGAAAAGGAAAAATCAGTAAATGAGCACATTCTCCACACAGGAAATTATACCACCTCTCACTGGAACTGATGGTTTAAGCAGACTCAATGAATAAGAATATAGAAAAATTGGGCCAGGCATAGTGGCTCCCACCTATAATCCCAAGTTTGGTAGGCCAAGGCAGGCAGATTACTTAAGGTCAGGAGTTGGAGACCAGCTTGACCAACATGGTGAAACTAAAATAAAAAATACAAAAACGAGGCAGGTGTGGTGTCTCATGCCTGTAATCCCAGCTACTTAGGTGGCTGAGGCTGGAGAACCACTTGAACTTGAGGTTGCAGTGAGCTGAGATTGTGGCCCTGCATGCCAGCCTGGGAAACAGAGCAAGACTCTGTCTCAAAAAAAAAAAAAAAGAATATAGAAAAGTTGAACAAGCTTGATTTACTGGACACCAAAAAACTAGATGCCACACATTGTTTTCAAGTTCACCTTGGACATTCACTAACACTCACCATGTCCTAGGCTGCAAAACAAGACTCAACAAATAGCAAAAGAACTGGTATCATACCAGCTATGTTCTCGATGCACTAGAAAAAAGGCGTAAATTGGCAACCAAACTAAAATTAGGGGCTCCCCCATGTTCGGAAATTTAAATTTAAAGATACAGTACTGGCCAGGCACCATGGCTCACAGCTATCATCCTAGCACTTTAGGGGGCCAAAGTAGGGGAATCCCTTGAGCCCAGGAGTTCAAGACCAGCCTGGGCAACATAGTGAGACCCCCATCTCTATAACAATAAATTAAATTATTTTTGCTTCTTCTCTGAGAAAACACCAAATGGCAGATGATGCCGGTGCAGCGTGGTGGGGGGGAGGGGGGCCTTGGGGCCCTGGGATAGGGAACCGCGGCCGCATGATCAAGGACATGAAGATCAAGTCCCTGGAGGAGATCTATCTCTTCTCTCTGCCCATCCAGGAATCTGAGATCATTGACTTTTTCCTGGGGGCCTCTCTCAAGGATGAGGTTTTGAAGATTATGCCGGTGCAGAAGTAGACCTGTGCTGGCCAGCGCACCAGATTCAAGGCATTTGTTGCTACTGGGGACTACAGTGGTCATGTCCGTCTAGGTGTTATGTGCTCCAAGGAGATGGCCACTGCCATCCGCGGGACCATCATCCTGGCCAAGCTCTCCATTGTCCCCATGCGCACAGGCTACTGGCGGAACAAGATCGGCAAGCCCCACACCGTCCCTTGCAAGGTGACAGGCCGCTGTGGCTCTGTGCTGGTGTGCCTCATCCCCGCGCCCAGGGGCACTGGCATCATCTCAGCACCTGTGCCCAAGAAGCTGCTCATGATGGCTGATATCGGTGACTGCCACACCTCAGCCAGGGGCTGCACTGCCACCCTGGGCAACTTCGCCAAGGCTACCTTTGATGCCATCTCTAACACTTACAGCTACCTAACCCCCGACCTCTGGCAGGAGATTGTATTCACCAAGTCTCCCTATCAGGAATTCAGTGACCACCTCGTCAAGACCCACACCAGAGTCTCCGTGCAGAGGACCTAGGCTCCAGCTGTGGCTACAACACAGGGTTTTTATACAAGAAAAATAAAGTGAATTAACCCTGAAAAAAAAATTAAATAATTTTTTTAATTTAAAAAATAAGAAATAGGCCGGGCACAGTGGCTCACACCTGTTATCCCAGCACTTTGGGAGGCCGAGGCGGGCGGATCACCTAAGGTCGGGAGCTCAAGACCAGCCTGACCAACATGGACAAACCCCATCTCTACTAAAAAAACGAAATTAGCTGGGTGTGGTGGCGCACGCCTGTAATCCCAGCTACTTGGGACACTGAGGCAGAAGAATTGCTTGAACCCGGGAGGCGGAGGTTGTGGTGAGCCGAGATCATGCCACTGCACTCCAGCCTGGGCAATAAGAGCGAAAGTCCGTCTCAAAAAAAAATGTGTAAAACAACACGAATAAATAATATAATGAAGGACAAAGGGATCTCCCTCCAGGTACGACTGTGAGCTGAAACATCAGGGGCACGGGGGGCAAAACACATGGGTGGGAACAACTACAGCCCCCACTTCTCCAAGCGCCACTAAAAGGAGTGCGAAGAGATTGCAGATGTAAAAGGGAAGAGTTCACAGCAGAGTGAGAGCAGCAGCGCCTGCCAGGAACATCGTAGAAGCTGGAAAACAAGTGGGAGAGTGATAACTGATTCAAGGGATCACAGTGAACTTTGAAACAAGTAGTAGGAGGCACCAGGGGCATGTGCCCACAGAGGAAAGGCCGCGTGAGGCCACCGCCCAGAAGACAGGCCTTGTAAGAAACCAACCCTGCTGGCACCGTGATCCTGGGCTTCTAGCCTGCAGGACTGTCAGCCATTACAGTGTTGGACTGACGCTGCAAAGAAGTAGTGATAGCAGACATGGTTGTTTAACTCCAGTTCTAAAAGGGGGAAGGCAGCCACCATGGTGAAAGGACACCCAAGCCTCCCGCAGGGAGAGGCCCACATGGGGAGGAACCAATAGCCTGACAGGTTCCAGCAACAGTCAGAACCCACCTGCCAGCCACACAAAGCCACCCCAGCAGATGACTTCAGATCACTCCTTCTTCATGCAAACTCCAAGCCACAGCTAGCCTTTCTTTTGTTTATTAGTTTTAAATTTTTTAATTTTAATTTATTTTTGTAGAGACAGGGTCTTGCTCGTTTGTCCAGGCTGGTCTCCATATACTGGGCTCAAGCGATCCTCTCGCCTCTGCCTCCCGAAGGAAGTGCTGGGGTTATAGGCATGAGCCATTGTCCCCGGCCTCAGAGCCGGCCTTTCTTGAATTCTGATCCACAGAAATTGTGAAAATATTTGTTGATCACCTCCTGCCTTCAAAGACGGATTTGTTGAAGATGAAGGTCCAGGGTTTCCCACTAGGAAAAGCATAGTCTGCATATGAATTGTTCTCCCATTACAGCCCCTATGGCCAGAGATGGACAGTATTTAAGGTGACTCTGGAATATTCTTCCAGCAAATAGCCCAGGGTCTACCCACAAAGGTCTATGCTGCTGGGGAGAGGAGGCCTTTCACTTTTGGGCGTCAGGTCTCCAGAAGACCCTTCCGTGTTTCTCTGTGGCTCTTGTGGCCTTCAGAGCCAAGGAACATGAAATAGACGCAAAAACAGGTCCCTTGGGCACCCGCAGCACCTGGAGGTCAGCACTGGGAGAAACCGCCTCAGAGTCACCTGTAAAGCCCAAACATCACTGAGCTCAACATCCCCACTTTCTAGCTCTCTGTTTCCATTAGGTTTGGTTGATTTGGGCCAGGGCCAGCATTAAAGGCAAACCCAAAGTTGCTCTCTGTGGATTGACCTCTTCTCCCTTCTCTTACGTATCTGCCATGTCCATTAGCCCGTGAGCTTCAGGAGACAAAGGAGCATGTTTCTTCATCCTGACACCCCTGAAACTTGCACAGTACATGCTATAAAATGCAGGTTCAATGAGGGTTCTTTGCATTACAATTTTGAAAGAGAATCATGAACTGTGATTTAGCGTCTCTTCCCATCAAACCCCAGGACCATAGAGCAATTGCCTGCACCTGTGACACGTCCCTCTCCTCTCAGGCATCCCTGTCCTGCAGACCAGACACAAAACTCATCACCATCCCTCTCCGACCTGGCTTCTTTTCTGACTTCCCTTCAGGTGCCCCAAGCAGAACCATGGGGATCATCCGACCCTCTGTCTCCCTCATCCATCCCTATCCCACCATCCTATGTCCTACTGACTCATTTCCCAAAGTCCTTGTCATTCCCCAGTGGATCCTCAGTGTCTTGTGGTACAGTACCTGACATGGGAGGTGCACAGCAACCGCTAGGCGAATGCAAGAATGGTATGATTTAGGGTGTCTGCAGAGTCTCATATGCTGCCTGTGCTCGGTAACATAGTGAATCATCATCTGTTTGGAACAGTCTAAGTCTCCAGCCAGAAAGGAGGGAGAAGGCACAACGTGATCCTGCATCTCCCTTCCCAGGGCTCTGACTTGATATTCTAGAAGGATTGTGAAGCCTGTCTAGGCAGGGCTTGACATGGATGGTCCCAAGGAGCCACTGTCCCACCTCAGCTTGCACACATGCCCTAACCTAATAGTGCCAGTGCCTTTCCCAGGAACCTGACCCCAGTTGACAAGAGCAGGGCATTGTACCATGATACGCCGTGGGGTCAAAGGCTACCAGGCACCAGGAAAAGAAGCCATTTTAAATACCGCCTCCTCTCACCAAGCTGACACCTCCACCTCCGCATTTCAGGGAGAGAAAGACGTTCAAAAGGATTTTCCCTTCACATTTAATAATGACAAAAATTGTGTTATTTTGCTCAATGATATGCTAGGAAAACTCGTAGCAATTATGCCATCCCAAATAAATTTTTTTAACACTTAGGGGAAAAAAGTGGTAGGAAGCAGCCAGTGGCAGAGGTGGATTTGCACAGGAATCAGAGGCACCAGATAGCTCAGAAACAACGTGTGTGTGTATGTGTTGCAGAGTGCAGAACGAGGTGATCGATTGGAAGTCTCTATAAGAAGCTGCTGTCCTTTCACTGGCTATGCAGATGAAAAGAGAAAGAAGAAAACGAAGAAGCGGCTAGATGCCCACATCTCTGCCCCACTTTGCAGAAGACTGGAGATAGAACAGAAGGTCTGTGGAGATGCAAATTAAAGTCACAGTAAAGTATTTTTTTTTTGAGGCGGAGTCTCACTCTGTCACCCAGGCTGGAGTGCAGTGGTGCAATCTCAGCTCACTGCAACCTCTGCTTCCCGGGTTCAAGCGATTCTCCTGCCTCAGCTTCCAGAGTAGCTGGGATGACAGGCGCATGCCACCTCACCTGGCTAATTTTGTATTTTTAGTAGACACAGAGTTCTACCATGTTGGTCAGGCTGGTCTCAAACTCCTGACCTCAGGTGATCCACCCGCCTTGGCCTCCACTTGAACAACACTCTAGACCAACACCCAGTACCAGTCTGTGGCCTGTTAGGAACTGGGCTGCAGAGCAGGAGGCGACTGGTGGGCAAGCGAGCATTACCACCTGAGCTCCATCTCCTGGCAGATTAGCAGCGGCATTAGATTCTCATAGGAGCACGAACCTTATCATCAACTGCGGCTGCGAGGGATCTAGCTTGTGCCTGATGATCTGAGGTGGAACAGTTTCATCCTGAAACCATACCCCCTGATCCTCCATCCGTGGAAAAACTGTCTTCCATGAAACTGGTCCTTGGTGCCAAAAAGATTGGGGACCACTGCTCTAGACCAAATGGACCTAGCAGACCTATAGAGAACATTCTATCCATCAGCAGCAGAATCCGCTTTCTTCTCAACTACACATTGCACAGTCTCCGGGATAGACCATATGTTAGGCCACAAAACAAGTCTTAACAAATTCAAGAAGATCAAAATCACATTAAGCATCTTTCCCAACCACAAACGAGAAATCACTAACATGAATAAAGCAAACTGGAAAACTCACACATAGGTACACAATACCCTCCTGAACAACCGATGGGTCAAAGAAGAAATCAAAAGGGAAACAAAAAAAAAAAACTCTTGAGAGAAATGAACATGGAAACATAACATACAAAATGCGATGTGCAGCAAAGCAATTCTGAGAGGGAAGTTTACAGCCATAAACGCCTCCATTAAGAAATAAGAAAGAGGCTGGGCATGGTGGCTCACATCTGTAAACTTTGGGAGTTGGTAGCTCACATCCCAGCACTTTGGGAGGCCAACGTGGGTGGGTCATTTGAAGCCAGGAGTTCAAGACCAGCCTGACCAACATGGTGAAAAACCATCTCTACTAAAAACACAAAAGTTAGCAGGCATGATGGCACGTGCCTGTAGTCCCAGTTACTTGGAAGGCTGAACATGATATCAGCAGCGGCATTAGTTTCTCTTAGACTCTCATGATAGTCACTGGAAAAAAAAAAAAAGGAGAGAAGAAACATCTCAAATAAACAACCTAACTTTACACCTCAAGGAACTAGAAAAGGAAGAACAAAATAAGCCCAAAGTCAGCAGAAAGAAGAAAATAACAAAGATCGAAGCAGAAATACATGAAATAGAGACTAGAAAAATAATAGAAAAGATCAATGAAACTTTAAAGATAAAATCAACAAACCTCTAGCTACACCAACTAAGAAGAGATAAGACTCAAATAAATCAGAAATGAGACATTACAACTGATACCACAGAAATGCAAAGGATCATAAGAGACTATTATGAATAATTATACTCCAACAAACTGGGTAGCCTAGAAGAAATGGATACATTCCTAGACACATCCAACCTACCAAGACTGACTTAAGAAGAAATAGAAAATCTGAACAGATCAATAATGAGTAAAGAGATTGGACCAATAATAAAGAGCCTCTCATCAAAGAAAAGCCCAGGACCTGATGGCTTCATTGGTAAATTCTACCAAACAATTAAAGAACTAATACCAATCCTTCTCAAACTCTTCCAAAAAACTAAAGAGGAGGGAACACTTCCAAACTCATTTTATGAGGTCAGAAAATTCCCTGATACCAAAGCCAGACAAGGACACTCACAAAAAAAGCTACAGGTCAATATCCCTGATGAACACAGTTGCAAAAATCTTCAACAAAATACTAGCAAACCGAATTCAATAGCACATTAGAAAGACCATTCACCGTGAGCAAGTAGCATTTATTCCTGGGATGCAAGGATGGTTCAACATATGCAAACCAATAAATGTGATGCACCACATTAACAGAATAAAGGATTAAATCATTTCTCAACTGATGCAGAAAAAGCATTTGACAAAATTCAGCATTCTTCAATCATCAAAAAAAATCGGGCAGGTGCAATCGCTTACACCTGTAATCCCAGCGCTTTGGGAGGCCAAGGCAGGCAGATGACAAGGCAGGAGTTCAAGACCAGCCTGGCCAACATGGTGAAACCCCGTCTCTACTAAAAATATGAAAATTAGCCTGGTGTGGTGGCATATGCCTGTAGTCCCAGCTACTCGCGAGGCTGAGGCAGGAGAATCGCTTGAACCCAGGAGGCAGAGGTTGCAGTAAACCGAGATCGAGCCACTGCACTCCAGCCTGGGCAACAGAGCAAGACTCTGTCTCAAAAAAAAAAATTAACTCTTGGCCAGGTGCAGTGGCTCATGCCACTGCACTTTGGGATGCCAAGGCAAGAGGATCTCTTAAGCCCAGGAGTTCAGACCAGCCTGGACAATATAGCAAGACACTTCTACAAAAAAAATTTGTTAAATTAGCCAGATGTGGTGGTGTGTGCCTGTAGTCCCAGCTACTCTGGAGGCTTGAGCCCGGGAGTTTGAGGGCGCTATGAACCAGGATCGTACCACCGCACTCCAGCCTGGGTGATGGAGCAAGATCCTGTCTCAAACAAACAAATACAAATTAGCCAGGTATAGTGGTACATGGCTGTAGTCCAGCACTTTGGGGGGCCAAGGCAGGAGGATCACTTGGGCCCAGGAGTTCAAGACGAGCCTGGGCAACGTAGCGAGGCCCTGTCTCTACAAAAAAAAAACAAAATTAAAAAGAAATTCTCAACAAATTAGGTACAGAAGGAATGTACCTCAACATCATAAAGGCCATATATGACAAACCTACAGCTAACATCATACTCTCACCACTTCTACTCAACATAGTCCTGGAAGGCCTAGGCAGGGCAATAAGGCCAGAAAAAAAATTTAAATACCCAAATTAGACCAGGCACGGTGGCTCACGCCGGTCATCCCAGCACTTTGGGAGGCCGAGATGGGTGGATCACCTGAGGTCAGGAGTTCGAGACCAGCCTGGCTAACATGGTGAAACCCCATCTCTACTAAAAATACAAAAATTAGCTGGGTGTGGTGGTGCATGCCTGTACTCAGCTACTTGGGAGGCTGAGGCAGGAGAATCGCTTGAACTTGAGAGGTGGAGGTTGCAGTGAGCCAAGATCACACCACTGCACTCCAGCCTGGATGACAGAGTGAGACTTCACGTCAAAAAAAAAGAAAAGAAAAAAAAAAAACATCAAATTGTCTCTGTTTGCAGATCACATAATCCTGTACATAGAAAACCCTAAAGACTCCGCCAAAAAACTATCAGAACTAATAAACAAATTGAGTCAAGGTGCAGGATACAAACTCAGCATACAAAAGTTAATCTCATTTCTTTCTTTCTTTTTTTTTTTTTTTCAGACAGAGTCTTGCTCTATCTCCCAACCTGGCAGTGGCTCAATCACAGTTGACTGCAGCCTTGACCTCCTGGGCTCCAGAAATCCTCTCACCTCAGTTTCCTGAGCAGCTGGGACTATAAGTGTGCACCATCATGCCTGACTAATGATTATTATTATTACTATTAGTGAGACGGGGTCTTGTTTGGTTGCCCAGGCTGCTCTCGAATTTCTGGGCTCAAGCGATTCTCCTGCCTTGGCCTCCCAAAGTGCTGGGATTATGGGTGTGAGCCATCATGCCCTGCCTAGCAGCATTTCTATACACTAACAATGCACTTTCTAAGAAAGAAATCATCCAAAGAAGATTTATTTTGTTTTCCAAAAAGGAAATCAAGACAACAATCTCATTTATAATAGCTACAAAAAATAAAATACTTAGGAATAAATTTAACCAAGGAGGTGAAAGACCTATACACTGAAAACTGTAAACCACTCATGAAAGAAATTGAAGAAAGCACAAATAAATGTAACGATATCCTGTGTTTATGGATTGGAATAATTCATGTTGTTAAAATGTCCATACTACCCAAAGTGATGTACACATTCAATGTAATCCCTATCAACATTCCCATGACATTTTTCATAGAAGTAGAAAAAACGATTCTAAAATGTATATGAAACCACAAAAGACCCCAAATAGCCAAAACAATCTTGAACAAAAAGAACAAAAGGAGAAGGCTCACGCTATCTGATCTCAAAATACACTACAAAACTCTAAGAACCAAAACAGCATGGTACTGGCATAAAAACAGACACATATACCAATGTAGCAGAAGAGAGAACTCAGATATAAATCTATGCAAAGATTGAGCTTTGACAAAGGTGCCAAGAACACATGATAGAGAAAAGACAATCTTGTCAATAAATGGTGTTGGGGAAACTGGATATTCACTTGCAGAAGAATGAAATTGGACCCTTATCTCACACAATGTACAAAGATCAACTCAAAATGGACCAAAGATTCAAATGTGAGACCTGAAACTAGAAAACTACTAGAAGAAACTTTTGGGAAAAAGCTTCTTGACACTGGTCTGGGCAGTAAGTTTTTTGCTCTGACACCAAAAGCACAGGCAACAGAACAAAAACGGACAAATGAGGTTGCATCAAACTAAAAAGATTCTGCACAGCAGAGGAAGCAGCCAACAGAGCGAGGAGACAACCTACGCAAAGGACGCAGTTGTAAAGCATCCATCTGATACGAGGTTAATACACAAAACACACAAGGAACTCAAACAACTCAATGGCAAGCACATGTATTTTCTAATCCAGTTAAAATAATCCAGTTACACCTACAATGTACTCCTAAAAATTAAAAATTAAAAATTGAAAATTGAAAAAATAAACACAAGAAATAAATAACCCAATTTAAAATGGGCAAAGGACCCATACAAGAAGACATACAATGGCCAATAGGTCTATTAAAAAAATGCTCAACATCGGCCAGGCGTGGTGGCTCACGCTTGTAATCCTAGCCCTTTGGGAGGCCAAGGCGGGTGGATCACCTGAGGTCAGGAGTTCGAGAGCAGCCTGGCCAACATGGTGGAACCCTGTCTCTACTAAAAATACAAAAATTAGCCAGGCGTGGTGGCACGTGCCTGTAATCCCAGCTGCTTGAGAGGCTGAGGCAGGAGAATGGCTTGAACCCAGGAGGTGGAGGTTGCAGTGAGCCGAGATCGTGCCATTGCACTCCAGCCTGGGCGACAGAGCAAAAATCTGTCTCAAAAAAAAAAAAAATCACCAATCATCAGGGAAATGCAAATCAAAACCTCAGTGAGACACCACCTCACTCAAATTAGAATGAACGTTTTCAAAAAGGCAAAAGAAAACAAACTTTGGCAAGGGTATGGAGAAAAGGGAACATTTACACCCTGTTGGTGGGATTGGAAACTAGTACAGCCACTATGGAAAATGGTATGCATGGTGGTTCCTCAAAACACTTACAATGAGAATGACTGCACAATCCAGCAATCGCATTTCTGGGTATGTATCCAAAAGAAATGAAATGGGTATGTCGAAGTAATATCCACACTCACAGGTCCACTGCAGCACTACTCACAATCGCCAAGATATGGAATCAAACAAAGCACACATCAACAGATGAATGGGTAAAGAAAATGTGGTACAGATACACCATGAAGCAGTCTTCAGCCTGAAAAAAGAAGGCAATTTTGCCATTTTCAACATAGAGGAACCTGGAGAACATTACATTAAGTGAAATAAGCCAGGCACAGAAAGACAAATACTGCATGACCTCACTCATGTGGAATGTAAAAATGTCAGCCTCATGGAAACAGAGCAGAACAGTGGCCGCCAGGACTGGGGTGGGGAAAGGGGGAAATGCTGGTCAAAGGGCACCAAGTTTCAGTTATGCAGGACAGAGACATCCCAGAGATCCGATGTGCAGTATGGTGATTCTAGTTAACACTAAAAAAAACAAAACCAGAACATTGTTGCAAAAGTAAATAATTTATTGTTTAGGGCTAATTCATATTTGGGACAAGTATAAAAGAAAACCAAGGAAAGGGTAGGACTAACTGAAGGGGAAAAGAAGGGTCCGTGGTGGCAATTTTGTGTGTATTAGGTTGAGCAAGATGAAACTACAATTTTTGTACATTAAAAATAAATGAACATTAAGCAACTTCATCTGACTTTGACCCAAGAAATTTCATAACAAATCAATAATAAAATAAAACCAAAAAATTGTATGCTAACTTGAAAACTTCAACAAAAGTCTATGCTAACTTTTATGCTAACTTGAAATTTCAACAAAATGGGCATGTTCCTAAAAAAATATTGTTTATAAAAAATTAACTTAAAATAGAACAAGTCATTCTAAAATTCAGTTGGATCTCAAGGGACTCCAAATAACCAAAACAATTCTGAAAAAGAAGAACAAAGTTGGAGGACTCACACTTCCTGATTTCCAAAATACATTACAAAATAAAACATATTACAGTGTGGTCCTGGCGGAAAGACAGAGACAGACCAGTGGAACATAATCCAGAGCCCAGAGAGAAACTCTCAAGTATGTAGTCAGATGATTTTTGACAAGGATACCAAGGCTACAAATTGGGAAAAGAGCAGTCTTTTCAACAAATGGTGTAGGGGAAACTTGATATCCACATCCAAAAGAATAAAGTTAGAGGCTGGGCATGTTGGCTCACACCTGTAATCCCAGCACTTTGGGAAGCCAAAGTAGGAGGATCCATTGAGGCTGGGAATTGGAGACCAGCCTGAGCAACATAACATAAAAAAATGGAGGCTGAGGCAAGAGAATGGCTTGAACCCAGGAGGCGAAGGTTGCAGTGAGCCGAGATCACACTACTGCACTCCAGCCTGGACAACAGAGTGAGATCTGTTTCAAAAATAAATAAATAAATAAAAATTAGCTGGGCATGGTGGTGCATGCCTGTAGTCCCAGCTACTCGGGAGGCTGAGGCAGGAGAATTTCTTGAGCCCAGGAGTTTGAGGTTACAATGATCACAGCACTGTACTCCAGCCTGGGCAACAGAGCAAGACCCTGTCTCTTCAAAAAAAAAAAAAAAAAAAGATGGCAAATTCTGTGTTATGTATTTTTTCCCCACAATAAAAAAATTACTCAAGAAGAAACAGAAAACCTAAGCCATCCCATAATTATTACAGAAGTTGGATCCATTGTTTAAAATCTATAGGGGGAGGGGCAGGAAGCTACAAAAACAAGGAAGGCTGGACTGGGCGTGGTGGCTCACACCTGTAATTCCAGCACTT
>CAUYLG010076860.1:0-84955 GCA_963573385.1 Cacajao melanocephalus
TGCTCCCCTCCCTGTGTCCATGTGTTCTCACTGTTCAACACCCACCTATGAGTGAGAACATGTGGTGTTTGATTTTCTGTTCTTGTGTCAGTTTGCTGAGAATGATGGTTTCCAGATTCATCCATGTCCCTACAAAGGACATGAACTCATCGTTTTTTATGGCTGCATAGTATTCCATGGTATATATATGCCACATTTTCCCTGTCCAGTCTATCATGGATGGGCATTTGGGTTGGTTCCAAGTCTTTGCTATTGTAAACAGTGCTCCAATGAATATTCTTGTGCATGTGTCCTTATAATAGATTGATTTATAATCCTTTGGGTATATACCCAGTAATGGGATTGCTGGGTCAAATGGAATTTCTATTTCTAGGTCCTTGAGGAATCGCCACACTGTTCCACAATGGTTGAACTGGTTTACACTCCCACCAACAGTGTAAAAGCGTTCTTATATCTCCACATCCTCTCCAGCATCTGTTGTCTCCAGATTTTTTAATGATCGCCATTCTAACTGGCGTAAGATGTTTTTTAATGATCGCCATTCTAACTGGCGTAAGATGGTATCAGTGTGGTTTTGATTTGCATTTCTCTAATGACCAGTGATGATGAGCATTTTTTCATATGTTTGTTGGCCTCATATATGTCTTCTTTTGAAAAGTGTCTGTTCATATCCTTCACCCACTTTTGGATGGGTTTTTTTCTTGTAAATCTGTTTTAGTTCTATGTAGATTCTGAATATTAGTCCTTTGTCAGATGGGTAGATTGCAAAAATTTTTTTCCCATTCTGTTGGTTGCTGGTTCACTCTAATGATTATTTCTTTTACCATGCAGAAGCTCTGGAGTTTAATTAGGTCACATTTGTCTATTTTCGCTTTTGCTGCCAATGCTTCTGGTGTTTTAGTCATGTAGTCCTTGCCTATGCCTATGTCCTGAATGGTTTTGCCTAGGTTTTCTTCTAGGGTTTTTATGGTGTTAGGTCTTATGTTTAAGTCTTTGATCCATCTGGAGTTAATTTTAGTGTAAAGTGTCAGGAAGGGGTCCAGTTTCTGCTTTCTGCCCATGGCTAGCCAGTTTTCCCAACACCATTTATTAAACAGGGAATCCTTTATAGTATCTTCTTTTGTCTTCGTCTCTCTTGATAACCTGCAACTAGGCAGGCTCCAGATATAGATTACTTGGACCAAATAATTTCTCCTTCATTCATTTCTCAGTACAGACTTGACACTGCCTCTTTCTTCTCCAAGTCAACAAAATCATTTTTATCAAGCAGTTTTTCTTTCGTTTTTTTTTTTTAATGACTTCCATTTGGTAAAAATTTACTATCTACTATGTGCAGGCCTGATGGTGAAAGGATGATTAATATATGGTACATGCCCTCACAATCTAGTTAAAATGAGACATCTAAAGTCGATAAAATATACCATAAAAAGCGCCACTTTGATATTATGAAGAAAGTACTATAGCAATTCATTCTGCCCAATGAGGGAAAGAGTAGATGGGGATACATGGGAAAAGGATTCTGAGCTAGGATTTGGAGACTAAGTAGGAGTTGAAAACACAGACAGCAATAAAAGAATATTCCAAGGGAAAAGATAAATCAAATATAAGCACAGAAATGTGTAAGCAAACAATATATTAGGAAAGATTGTTAATGCAATGTGCTACATTGACGACTAAGGAAATAAGAGCAGAAAAGTAGATTGGAAATATGTGAAGGGGCCTGACTTTATCCTGAGAGCCAGTGATTTGCAAACTATTTTGACTGTCCACCCCAGCAGTAGCAAATTTTTGTGCATGCATGCATCCTCAATAAATGCACATTTATTTAAGTATGACTTAAATTATGCCAAGAGCTACTCTTCTAGTATATCACATTATTAGAAAATACACAAAGAGGGCCAGGCGCAGTGGCTCACGCCTGTGATCCCAGCACTTTGGGAGGCTGGGGTAGGTGGATCACGAGGTCAGGAGTTCAGGACCAGCCTGGCCAAGATGGTGAAACCTCATCTCTACTAAAAATACAAAAATTAGCCAAGCATAGTGGCAGGTGCCTGTGATCCCAGCTATCTGGGAGGCTGAGGCAGGAGAATCGCTTGAACCGGGAGGCGAAGATTGCAGTGAGCCAAGATCGTGCCATTGCACTCCAGCCTAGTGACAGAGCGAGACTCCTTCTCAAAAAAAAAAAAGAAAGAAAGAAAATACACAAAGAGAAATACGTAAAAGATAAAAATGTAATAGGTAATATTTTTCTCAAATGGAATCTTTTTCATTAATTTTTATTAATAAATAATGTGTACCAAAGTTATCAATCAACTGCTAATGTATCTTCCATAATCAACAAATGAATGCACTATGCTTCTGCTGACATTCCAGTTCTAACTTGCATTTTTCTTGCTCTCTTGGTAGTAACAAATCATCAAGAGTATTCATAAAGTCTATAGTGTACTTGTACTTACTTTTTTGGTGCTAAGATCAACTGTTAGGGAATTTGAAAGATTTTTATTACAGTCAATTTAAACATATCCATCTATACCTTATCTTGTACACATAAAAGGTATAAATGCATAGAAAGACAACTTTCTTACATGATAAAAACACCCAACAATTAGGAATAGAAGAGAACTTCCTCAACCTGATGAACAGCATCTATGAAAAATCCCACAGCTATCATACTTGGTGATAGGAAGCTTTCCTCCTAAAAGCAGGAACTAGACAGGATGTCTGCCCTCAACACTTCCTTCTAGCCAAGGAATCTAGATTGGAGAGGAAGAAGTAAACCTATTTGTATATGACAGGATCTAGTATACAGTAAATCCTGAGAAATCTGTCAAAAAAAAAAAAACTATTACAGCTAATAAACTAGTTCAGCAAAGGAGTAAGATATAAAATTAATATAGAAAAATCAGTTAATCAGGTATATTTCTACACACCAGCCATGAAAAATCTGAAAATGAAATTAAGAAGACAATTCCATTTACTAGAGCTTCAAAAAGAATAAAATACTTAGAAATAACTTTAAGAAATTCAAGAACTTCTGAAATTAATTGGAAAATAATTTTTAAAATGGAAAAAATCTTAAGTGAAAGATTTGTACAGTGAAAACTACACACTATTGTTGAAAGAAATGAAAAAAGATCTAAATAAAAAGAAAGACATCCTATGTGCAAAGATTGGAGAAATTAGTATTGTTAAAATGGCAATATTCCCCAAATTGATCTACATATTCCATGCAAGCCTATCAAAATTCTAGCCATCTTCTTATTTTTTGAGACAGGCTCTCACTCTGTTACCCAAGCTGGAGTGCAGTGGTGCGATCTTGGCTCACTGCAACCTCTACCTCCCAGGTTCAAGCAATTCTTGTGCCTCAGCCTCCCAGGTAGCTGGGATTACAAGCGTGTGCCACCATACCTGGCTAATTTTTGGCATTTTTAGTAAAGACGGGATTTCACCATGTTGGCCAGGCTGGTCTTCAACTCCTGGCATCAAGTGATACACCTGCCTCCACCTCCCAGAGTGCTGGGATTACAGGTGTGAGCCACAGTGCCTGGCCCTAGCCCAAATACACCGAAAGCCAGAATTTGAATTGATACTTATCCTTCCATGTTCAGTGCAACACCATTCACAGTAGCTAAAAGAAACAACCCAAGAGTCCATCAACAGAGGAGTAAATTTTTTAAAATGTGTAATGTACGTATAATATAATTTTCTTCAGCCATAAAAGGAATAAAGTTATGATACATCCTATAACATGACAACCCTGAGGACATTATGGTAAGTGAAATAAGCCAGACGCAAAAGAACAAATGCTGTACGATTCCACTTACATGAGATACTTAGAACAGGAAAATTTAGAGACAGGTAGGGGCCTGCTGGAATGGGAATGGGAGCTTTTGCTTAATGGTTACAGGGTTTCCGTTTGGGGCGACGAAACAGTTTTACAAAGAGTGGTGATGGCTGCACAACATTGTCAATGTAATTAATGCAACTGAATTGTACACTTTTTACAAAGGCAAATTTTATGTTATAATCACCATTTTAAAAATTATACTGTAATATACCAAAATCCATTTAAGGTATACAACCGTATACCTTAAATTGCATGGTATGTGAATTATATCTCAATAAGGTTTTTTTTTTTTAAAAAAAAAGAAAAAGTAGTAAGCTCTCAAGCTATTAAAGGACATGGAGGAATCTTAAATGCATATTGCCAAGTGAAAGGAACCAGTCTGAAAAAGCTACACACTTCAAGATTCCAACTCTATGACATCTTAAAAGGCAAAACTATAGAGATTATGAAAAGACTGGTGGTTGTCAGGGATTCAAGGGAAGGGGAGAAGGATAAATAGGTGGGGCCCAGAACATTTTTAGGGCAGTGAAACTATTCTGTATGATAGTGGAATGGTGGACACAGGACACCTTGCATTTTCCAAAACCCATAGAACCGTAGAATGCAAAGAGTGAATCCTAATGTGAAATATGAACTTTCGTTAACAATAATGTATCAACATTTGTTCATAAATCGTAACAAATGGACCACACTAATGTAAGATGTTATTGGGAGAAATCGTGTGTGAGTGGGGAAGGATATGTGGGAGCTCAGAATCATTTTCTGCATAATTTTTCTGTAAACCTAAAACTGCCCTAAAAAAAAAAAAGGTCTATTTTTAAAATACATGCTTCCCAGAGAGAATGCTCTGAATTTTATCCTCTTACCATGATTCATAAGACTATTCACTTTAAACACAAATTATAATTTTACAGTAGCTGGAGAGGAAGCGCTGATCCTTCTGCCACTGTAGAATATCAGGCACTACTGAATCATCTCAGGATTCTATCCTTTCCCTACTGCACCTCCTCTTCCGCCCCCAAAAGAATTATTTTATGATCTAAATTTTTGTATTCATATAACTGCTTCCATCTAGATAGTCTTTGAAGATTTCAGCCTGTGGAAATACTTCCTTAATTTATGACTAAATCCCAGTTTAATTATAATTATGAATTACAGTGACATTATTACACCAAATTGCCATGCCTCCTATTTTATTCATTTTATTCATTTTCTATGAGGTATCATTTTATCAGAAAACTAAGTGTGTTCACTTTTTTTTCCTTTAAAAAAAAAGTATTGTTCTCTAAGGCACTGAAGACTCAATACAGAGGATTAAATTGGAAACTATAACTGTCCCAGAGGAAAGATAGCTAGTACATTTAAGTACAACTCTTCCCCACTTCCTGGTATAAAATGATCCCCCCAAACTCCTAATCTTTATTGGCACACGGTATAAACTTTTTTTTTAAACTTCAGAGATCGGGGTCTCGCTATGTTGCTCAGGCTGTTACAGTGGCTATTCACAGGTGCAATTGTTGCACACTACAGCACCAAACTCCTGGGCTCATGCGATCCTCCCACCTCAGCCTCCCAAGTGGCAGGATTACAGGTGCGCACCACCACACCCAGCTTGTATAAACTTCTTTAACTGTTACCTTGGTCTTTTCCAGCTTCATCTATGTGCTGAAAATCTTTCAGTGTCTGAAGGTTACAGAACCCCTCTCTGCAATGCTGAATAACTTTCTTTGATCCATTCTTGATGAGATAATCCATTAGCGTAAGGGATTTATACACATGGCGCCAGTTCTTCCCATGGTCATTGAGTCTGCGCCATAGCATATTCATAATCTCTGAGAGAGAAATTGTGTTGAAAGTCAAGTCACTGATATCTAACATCAGAGAACTAGAAGGACCCCAAGGATCATTAGAAGTTGCTTCCCTGACTTTTATTTCAGCATCGGAGTAATTTTTCACAAAGTTTTTCACTTGCCTCCTGAATGCCATAAGTAATACAAGTTCCAAGGTGAGATGGAGGATGAAAACAATGGAATAGCAGTTTATGTCACTGGTTTATAAAACGCTTCACAGGTAATTGGTCCCCAGTTCTGGTACTCCCAAATACCAATAGTTAATCTCTATGTTGATAAAGCATCAATTTCCTGCAAGGAAAGCACAAAAAAATTTAAGTTAAACTTTTTTTTTTAAGTCTATAGAGAACCAAATCAGTCTGAAAATCTAGGTTTCATTTCTAAATCAGCCCCTCGCTTACAGCATCCAGAATTGAGGTACCACATAACTGTTCCTAGGATAGGTATGGGAAAATCCGTCATGAAAGATTGGCCTACATTATTTAAAGAAATATAGATTGTCTTTCAAGTCCTAAAAGTTCCTGTGGAAAATATCATTCAACCTCTTTGGCTATAAATCTAATGGCTATAAAGCATTACATGGACAGTAGACAAGTCAACATTTTAAAAAATAGAACTTGCACTCTGATGTCTTTTTTCTTTTTTTCCAGAGACAGGGTATTGCTCTGTTTCCCAGTCTGAAGTGCAGTGGTACAATCATAGCTCACTGCAGCCTCGAACTCCTAGGTTCATGCAATTCTCCTGCTTCAGCCTCTCAAGTAGCTGGAACTACAGGTGTGTATCACCATGCCTTGCTAATTTTAAAATATTTTGTAGAGATGGGGGTCTCAGTATGTTGCACAGGCTAGTCAAAAATTCCTGGCCTCAAGTGATCCGCCTACTTCAGCCTCCTGAAGTGCTAGAATTTCAGATATCTCTTAAGATATATTGTCATGTATAAAAATATTATGTTCTGAGAGTAATTAAAATGGGGGTAAAACTGAGTCTTAGAACCACCCACTGACCCTATGATTGTATTCTTTTTAGAACTACAAGTCCTGAGAGACAGATATATAGTCTTGCTAACCTAAAAGAAAGGAGGGCCAATTATGAAGACAGACAGTTGCATGTCAGTGGACTCCACAGCTAACTCATGGTACCCTAAAAGCACTATTTTAGTCCAGATAAGCCTAGTAAATTAGAAGGAAAGGTTAGATTACTTTCTTTATTCACCTTTGGAAAAAGAAGAATGAGTTTAGGATTAAACAATGTCAATAGTAAGACTCAAATAATGTGAAGATTTCTCTAAATCCTGCAGTGATCAGCATGTGTCTATCAGATCTCAAAACAAGGACCCGCAGAGAGGCCCATATACTAAAACTCACAAGGCATATGCAGCCCCAAAACTTGATACAATGCTTGTGAATGATCAATTCAGTTTATAGGAAACCATTCCTTTGCTCTTTTTCATTATTTTGTATTAAGGAGGGTCAGTTCGTTTGCAATTTCCCTAGTGATTCACCACTGCTGGCTGCCAAGATAGTGTACCAAATTGATTTCAAGCCCTGACGAGCATCCAGACCAAATGAAACCTAGATGATCTATAATCAGACTTTACTAGAGAAACTGCACACATAGAAAAGAAAAAACGTTAAAAACCATAATAAATGTGTCCACTATTTTGTTTTGCTTCTCTTCCTTGACCTTCTCAGATAACTAGCTCAGGCTTGATTAATTTCTGCATGTGTATTAAAGGAAGACATAAATTTTCAGAAGCATCCTAAATAAACTATCACTTCTTTTTTTTAAAAAAAAAAAAAGATAAGAAGAGATAACCTCTTTTTGGTAAAAATACACTCTTAACTAAGCAAGACAGAAAATGTACCCGTATAACTGGTCAGGCACGAAAATTGCTTGAACCTGGGAGGCGGAAGTTGCAGTGAGCCGAGATTATGCCACTGTACTCTAGTCTGGGAGACACAGCAAGAGTCTGTCTTAAAAAAAAAAAAAAAAAGAAAATGTATTAAATATCTGTTTAATTAAGATTTCTCAGTAAGACACTATCATTAGCCCTAGGAAGAAAAAGAGTTGTGTTTCTACAACTTTCTGATTTTCTCTTTTTTGCACTTCAATCACAGGCATTTTTATTTGACTCCCTCCTGCAGTGAAAACCTGATTTATAATATTTCAGTAAGCTATTAAAAATTTCAAACATGAGAGTTTTCTTTTTCTGTTGTACTTTTTCCCCCTCTACCAAACTCACTTAATGCAGAGATGCACTATGACATTGGCTTAGAGCAATAAGCATTGATCTGTTTCTTCACAAGTCTATTTTCTTTTAAAGCCCTGTTAGAATCATAACTTGCTGGAATTGAACAACAAAAGTTAATTTTTTTTCTTTTTTGGATAGCTGTCTATCTATATTCTGGAAGGACAACCCTAATGTTTAGGTTTTTCCATATTCCCTAACCCATATTCTAAACTTTAAAAAAATGTTTTCTTAAATGAACTTTCTAACCCAGAAAAATACCAAAATAATAGCCTTCTAATCCAACAGAGTAGTTTAAAATGGATGTACATGACATCATATCAAAATTAAATACACCCCCAACCATTAGAAAAATCACAAGGATAAAAGTCTAGAGAAGTGAATTCATATCACTTAGTAATGTACAGTGACTTGAACTTTACCTTGTGATATGAACATAGAATATGTAAGACACCATTCTATTACTGCTGTCTTTTCAGAATGACAAGGAACTCAATTAATTGATGTTAGTTGTAAATTATATGTTGGTTTATTATGTGTTTTAGACACCTAACTACATGAAATTGCTGTTTACACATACTATCAAATAACTGTGAGACTGTAACTATAGGAGTGCGACATGAGACAAAATTAGTGCCCAAGAGGGTAAATTTCCACATCTGAATCTTGGTTGTCTGGCTACCTAACTTACTATAATATTTAGAAATAGACGGAAGAAGTTAGGTATTTCATGTCATAAATCTGAGAGGTCTTCACCAACCTCACTATTTAGGTGTCTCCAGTGCCTGGTCAGTTTCTTTCATTGCACTTATAACAATCTGTACTTACTATCTGTCACTTGCTCAGTGCCTTTCTTCACCACCAAACTAGAAGCTCCTTGTGGGCAGGGACCTTGACTGTCTTACTTACCACTGTAATCCTATGCCTAACAGCTAATTAGCAGCAGTAGGTGCTCAAGAAACATGTGTTGTGCTAATGACACAATGATTGAATGATTCTGCCTCAGGATAAACCTGCATTGATTCTATAGCTTTATAATTATAATCATCACTTTTTTTTTTTTTTTTTTTGAGATGAGGCCTCTCACCATGCAGCCCAGCCTGCTTGCAAACTCCTGGGCTCAAGCAATCCTCCTGCCTCAGCCTCCCTAGTAGCTTGGGACTTCAGGTGCATACCACCAAGCCTAACTAATTTTTTTTTAATTTTTTTCTTTCTTTTTGAGACAGAGTCTTGCTCTGTCACCCAGGCTGGAGTGAAGTGGCATGATCTCAGATCACTGTAACCTCTGCCTCCCAGGTTCAAGCTAGTCTGCCTCAACCTCCCAAGTAGCTGCGACTACAGGGCACGAGCCACCATGCCCGGCTAACTTTTTGTATTTTTAGTAGAGACAGGGTTTTTACCATATTGGCCAGGGTGGTCTTGAACTCCCGACCTCAAGTGATCTGCCCACCTCAGCCTCCCAAAGTGCTGGGGTTATAGGCATGAGCCACTGCACTTGGCCTTAAAAAGAAATTTTTTTAGACACGGGTTCCTACTAGTTGCCCAGATGGTCACAAATTCCTATAAAGCATGGCATTTAAAAAATAAAATCTAGCTTTGGTAATTTTCAAGTAAAATTCTATAGTTTTGAGCAAATATTTTCAAATCATCAACAGATATTTCTTGAGAACCTACCATTTGTATAGCTTTGTAGAGAAATACAAAACATTAATTTCACATTAAAATCTACAATTAAGGAACTTTCTCTCCTAAATAATTCCAAGAAAAACAAACAAATGATTACATAGAAACTATCTTTTAGTTGTCTTTTTAGCTCTGCCCACTTTGACAATGCTGTTTCCTTCCCCCATTTCATCTGAATCCTAACAGGAAATGACGTATCAGGTGGCATTAAACTATTGGTCCACGATCTTTTATCCAAATCCTTTGAGGCCAGATGAGTTGTGGAATTCTTTTTTGGGTGTTGGGGGAGGGATGGAATTTTCCACAGTAGTGCCATGTGTATAGGTTACATGATCTCCACAGTAAGGTGTGGGGCTGCTGTATACAATTAAACACATTAACGTGTCTGCAAGGAAAACATAAAAATATTTGGGATAAAGATTATAAATGGCCTCATTTCAGTTCAGGCCAAGTTTTACCACCAAATGAGTTGGGGGGGAAATTGGTTTCCAAAAATTTTTGGATTTCAGGATTCAGAATAAGGAACAGAGGAGTTGAACTGATCTTATCCAAAGACTTGGGACAATAATGACAATAGCTTCTAAGAGGCTGAGTCCCCAGAGCCATCTCTGGAAAGATGCATTTAGGGTGGAACTATGAGGAAAGAACAGCTCTTGTGTTTGTACAGGTTCTGCCTACAGACATGACTTTGACTCGGAAGGAAATAAGCTCTGGCCAAGAATGCTATGGGAGAATGGTTATAGAGAATACCACGGCATTAGGAGGTGGTACTGTTTTGATGGAAAGAATACTGTCAGAGGCAGAGACTCTAATCTTTTTGAGCTCCAAGTGTGTGTTAATTTATTGAACCACTAACCTCTCAGAGCTTACCACGTGGCAAGCTCCATTCTAGGAAATGGAGAAACAGGTGCAAAAGACAAAGTCCTCACTCCCCTGGAGTAAACAGCTACTCTTCATTGAACATTCACAATGTGCTCACACCTGGGCCTTGACATTGCCTCATCTCTTTCCTTTAATTAGGTTTCAAAGCCATGATTTGAGGTCCTGCTTTGCCATTTCCTAACTAATGCTTAACAATTTCTCTGAGTCTCGGTTCCCTCATCCGCAGCACAAAAAATAATCACCAGATAGGGCAGTGTGGGAGGAAGAAACGAGATGCTTTGGAAAGAATTTTGAAAATGGCGGGTGGAGGGTGAGCGAGAAATCAACTTTCTGTGTGGGCAGTGCCTTTCCTTGGCAACCTCGTCTTCATTCATCCAACCCCCATTTCAGATGACGACTGTGTACCAGGTGGGCCTGGTGCTGGGCACTCGGCCACACAGAGAATCAGACCAGCGATTACTCTCAGAGAACCAGCAATGTACTGCGGAGGGTAAGGCTGGACCTCGGGGAAGCTTCTAGAAGGAGGGAGGAACAGGATGGCGTCAAACCACAAGGACCTCGCCTCCTGCGGATGGTAACGGCCTCATAGACGTCTCGCCCCGACCCGGACGCCGGCAGGAAACGGGAGGTGGGATGGCAGCCGATGTTTCCAAACGCCCCTCGAGCCCCATCACCACTCCCAAGCAGAGGCTCTTACCTGAGAGGAAGGTCTGGCCACTGCTCAGGGACCAAACCTCCTCTCCCAAGGATTTTCCACCTACGCCAGCCGGGCCCAAGGGCCCAGGCCCGTCCCCACTTCCGCTTCCTCACTTCCGGCCCCAGTGCAGTTCTTCTCAGTATACACATGGCACTACAAGCAAGATGGTTGCGGATACCTGAGCTGGAGGGTACCAAGGGGAATGAAGGCAAACGTCTTCGTTTCACAGTCTGCTGAGCTATGACATTGCCCTAATCCTCCTTTCAAAGAAGAAATATTTACAAGTGTGTTACTAGTGTCGTTTTAACTGACTAGAAATACCACCAGCACGAGATTGCCACCTCAAAGGACAGAAAATGTAATAGCAGTCTATGAAGAGCAGTGTGTGTGATGGGCAGTGATGGGGTAGCTCCGATGACTGATGGCTTCAGGTGCCACTGGCAGGTAGTTGATGTATTCAACTGATTTTTCTGTGAGCACCCACTTTGTGTCAGGCAGTAAGGACTCGGAGATAAAAAGCAGCCCTCTGCTGGATACAAGCTAGTGGAGGTGACAGGCACCATCACAGAAGATTGTGACAAGATATGTATGGCATAATAAGAGAAGAGAGCATCTAATTCTGCCACCAAGTATTTAAGGGAGGTTTCAAGAAGGGTTTACATCTGAATTGAATCTTAAAGGATGACAGGGAGTTCGCTGGATAGACAAAGTAGAGGAGGACATAAGAGGCAAAGGACACATCATGTTTAAAGGCATGAAAGCTGAGCCGGCCTATTATCTTGGAAAAATTACATGTACTGTACTTACTACAGCTGTCACAAAGGCTATTAGTGGAGCAGCAGAGGAAGGTGAAATAGCAGAGGGAAATCAGATCATGAAGAACCTCGTCCATACTACAAGGTAATTTTATCCAGTAGGCATTGAAAAATGTAATTGAACCCATGTGTTTGAGTGGAATATTGACTAGGATGAGGGGTAAAAAACAGAGGATAATGAAACGCTTAGTAGACAAAAGCAACATTTGTTTCTATCTCCTGCTGCTTCAGTCATAATTATAATAATAATAGTCCATGATATTGATACTGACATTTAGATAGGTGAATCCAATATAGAATGATAGGAGGTATGAAAGAAGTTGGTAAGTTTGAAATATTATTTGGCTGGCTATAACATAGAGTAATGGGGTGGGAGCCAGAAGGAAATCAAAAAGGCAACCTGGAAAACATTGTTCAGGGCCTTGAATGCTATGTTGAGGTATTTGGACTCTATAAAATAGCTGGGGGCAAACTGTGAGTATTTTATACATTGAGCTATAGTTTGTGAAGATTTTTTATATGCATAGCTTATGTACATCTCAAACGAATGCTGAGAAGTAGGCTTTATTATCCCATTGTACAGGTGAGAAAGCTGAGTTTGGGGGATATGCATATATTCTACATTATTGATCACCTGCTATGCATTCACTATGCTGCATTATGCTGCGCTATAAGACTAGAAGGAAGTTATAGTTTAATACTCTCATAGAGGAAACAAATAAATCAGCAATTGTAAGTAGTTGCCATAATAAAGGCAGACAGTTATGGGAGTGAAAGGGGGACTTGTCTAAATCTGCATAGTCAGGGAAGGTTTCCTGGAGGAGGTGAGCTTAAACTGAATTTGGAGAAACAAATTGATTACAATAACTGCCCAGAGATATTTAACCAGGAAGGAGTTTACCTGAAACTTGAACCCAAATCACCTGTGTCTAGCTCTTTCCCCTACTCTAAGGACCAATCTTTGGTCCTTGATTTTAAGCTCTATCAGTAGCTCAGTCGCAAGTTTACTTTTTATATTTGAAGAAGGTCAGAGATTCAAATTTTTTATTTTTAAATTCATTTTCTCCTTTTAAAATAAATCTCTGTGTGTGCTAAAAAAAAAAATAGAGTGGAAGCAGAATAGAGGAACTGGAAGAAGAATAGAATGTTCTGATGGTTCAGGCGATGAGTGATGAGGGCCATAACTAAGGCAGAAGTCATGAGCGTGTTGTGAATCTCCACGCTGTTCACTCTCCTCTTGCCTTTACATATAATGTTAAAGTGTAGAAGTTATGGGACTGTGCTCCAAATATGTGTGGCAATGAGGGAGAAGGAAGAGTCTACAGGGACTAAGTTTCTTTTTGGGCTGACCTTGTAAATGACTGTTGCTGTTCACCATGATGAACATGGTCTGAGGAGCCAGTTTGGCAGGAAAGATGGACATTTTGAATGTCCATCTTTGGACATTCGGACATTTAGAATCTGAGGAGCCTTGAGGGCAACAGGTGAAGATGTTCAGGGAACAGTTGAATAGAGATAACTGAAACAAAGAAGAGGGTCTGGAGCCAGGTTCACAGACTTAAGAGTAGTCAGCATATAGAAGGTGATTGAAGAGGCAGGTGTGAGGTAGGAGATAGGGCAGGATTAAAGACTGCAGTCCCAATAAACAGGGAGTTGGCTAGGCTTGGCAAAAGTGTCAAGTGTTACCAACCTAGTAAAATTAACCCTGTTCAAGTGACATTGTGTAAGGGGTCCTTCTTATCTGCTTTCCTCCATCTGGGGGCACAATTTAGTTGCAATACTGTAGCATCCACTAAATACAAGTAGTGTTCTATGGTAGCTTGATTGGTTTTTTCCTTTAATTTGTTGAGTGTGGGGTTCTATAAAAGTGAACACAGTTTGCTTCACCTGGCTTCCGGGACACCATTTCTCCTTCCCATCTCCTTGACTCATTCCTTCTCAGACATGTGACCTCTCAACTTTGAAGGAGCATTCTCTAACCTCTTGTCTCCTCTATCTATATTCACTCTGCAGGTAGTGTTATTCAATTGCAAAGTGGAAAATACTCTTCGATTCTGACAACTCTCAAGGTTTTCTCTTCAGCCCCTCCTGACCTCTAAACTCGTGTGTCTAACTACCTTGACCTCTGCATTGGTACGTCTCATGGGCATCTCAAATTCAGTAAGTTCAAAACCGAACTCCTGGTCTTGTCTTCCGAACCTGCTCTCCCACGGTCTCTCCTGTCTCAGTAAATGACACATCCTTGCTTCCAGGTTCTCAGGCCATGAACCTGGGAGTCACCTTCACTCCTCTCTCTGTCTCTCATAGCTCTCATCATATCCATGAGCTTACTTTTGAAATACAAGGTGGCTACCAAGTCTAGATAATAAATGATTTATTGATGCTACATTCTAATGCAAGTTACAATAACATTAGCTATGTTTCTAGACTTTACGATCACCCTGTACACTCAAAATCCAACCACTTCCCACCACTTAGACCTTCCTGCTCTAAGCCATAGCCATCTCTGGTCTGGACTATTACAATAGCCTCCTAATTGGTCTCTCTCCTTCTTTTCTTGCTCCCTTGTGATCTAATTTCAACACAATAGTCAGAGCTACCCTTTTAAAACTCAAAACCCAAGTCGGATCATATTAATCCGCAGTTCAAAATCTTCCCTTGGCTTCCATCTCACGCAGAGTAAAATCCAAAGGCCTCGCCATGGCCAGCAAGGCCCTACATGTTCTGCGCTCTGATCTCCATCCCAACTCCTCCCCACTTCACTTGCTATGTTAAACATGCCCCCAGCTGAAGTCTTTGCACCTGCTAATCCCTGTACCTGCAACAGCTATTTCCCCAGATATCCATCTGGGAAGTACTGGCTTCTTGACTTTGTTCTGGACTTTCCTCAAATGTCGTTTGATCTCCCAACGTAAAGTCACAATCCCCATTTCAGCCACACTCCCTGTGACTCTTGCATCATTTTGTTTTTCTCCCTAACAGTACTACCATCTGATATACCTCCTGTTTCTCCCTTTACCAGAATGTAAGAACCAGGGGGGCAGAGATTATGTTTTCTTTACTGGTGCTTTTCTGGCACCTAGAAAAGGCCTAACACAAAGTAGGTGTTTAAACTTCCTTTATTGAATGAATGAAAAGAGAATGTCTGAATTCACACTATTGACTAAGAAATACACATTTTACCACAAAGTTAAATTAAGCATAATTATGAACAAGAAGTTCAGATATTGGCCAGGCACAGTGGCTCACACCTGTAATCCCAGCACTTTGGAAGGCTGAGGTGGGCAAATCGCTTGAGGTCAGGAGTTCGAGACAAGCCTGGCCAACATGGTGAAACCTCATCTCTACTAAAAATACAAAAATTAGCTGGGTGTGGTGGCAGGTGCCTACAATCCCAGCTACTTGGGAGGCTGAGGCAGGAGAATCATTTGAACTCAGGAGGTGGAGGTTGCAGTGAGCTGAGATCAGGCCACTGCACTCCAGCCTTAGCGACCAAGGGAGTCTCAGTCTCCAAAAAAACAAAACAGAAGTTCAGATATAAACAAATGACTCCTCAAAAGGAATTGATAAAAAATGTTAAAGTATGGTTTTTAAAAAACAATTTTTCCCTTGTGGCCAAGTCCAGATTTCACGTTACTGAATCCTCCTCATCTTGCTGCTATTTTTCTGACTATCTCATGATAGTGAGGACTGAAATGCTGGCATTCTCATGTTAGGGTCTTTATTCTTAGGATCTGCCATTGCTCTCGTTCAATTACAGAGCTGTTATGAAATAAACCACTCAAGTGGCCTTGCTTCCCTCCCACTATGCTCTGCATAACATGTCTGTCAATCAGTCCTTACTACCAAAATAACTTGCCTTTGAGATTTTTCTGTTCTGCAATCTGTCCCATGCTTATAAGGGGAAGGATTATATTCTGCTCCCTGAGGGGTGGTGCCGGTGGGAAATTAGCTTCCTCATTAGGGTACAAGCTGAAAACACCATGATACTTTCCATGTAACACCATTCAACATTCTCCCTTCGCTCCCACTCCCCAACCATAGAATTTTTTTTTTTTTTTTTTTTTTTTTTGAGCTGGAGTTTCACTCTTGTTGCCCAGGCTGGAGTGCAGTGGTGTTATTTCAGCTCACTGCAACCTTCGCTTCCCAGGTTAAAGCGATTCTCCTGTCTCAGCCTCCCGAGTAGCTGGGATTACAGGCACATGCCACCACACCCAGCTAATTTTTTGTATTTTTAGTAGAGATGGGGTTTCATCACGTTGGCCAGGCTGGTGTCGAACTCCTGACCTCAGGTGATCCACTCACCTCAGGTGGATTCTAAAGGGCAGGGATTACAGGCGTCAGCCACCACACCCAGCCCCAACCATAGAATTTTAGGGACTCGTTTAACCACTTCAAAACTATTGACTTGGGAGCTGTGGAAGAATTAGGACTGTGGCCACAGGATTTCAACATTTAAAAACTTTGCAACAGAGCGGTTCAGTGTAATGATCCAAGAAGTTCCTTAGGAGGCTGAAGAATTCTGAGGCCAAGGTGGAGATGTTATTATTTTTAAAGTAGCAACATGTTGTTATTTTTAAAATTTTATCTTTATAATGTGGAAATAGCAGGGATCCTTTTCAGATATAACCAGGATTTAAGAAAATTTGACAGACTTACATTACTAAAAAGAAAGCCTGTTATTAAGGAGTTACAGGGCCAGGCACGGTGGCTCATACCTGTAATCCCAACACTCTGGGATGCTGAGGCAGGTGGATCAACTGAGGTCAGGAGTTCAAGACCAGCCTGGCCAATATGGCGAAACCTCGTCTCTACTAAAAATACAAAAAAAATTAGCTGGGTGTGGTGGCAGGTGCCTGTAATCCCAGCTACTTGGGAGGCTGAGGCAGGAGAATCACTTGAACCTAGGAGGCAGAGGTTGCAGTGAGCTGAGATCGTGCCATTGCACTCCAGCCTGGGCAACAAGAGCAAAACTGTCTCAGAAAAAAAAAAAAAAAAAAAAAAAAGGAGTTACAGGTAGAAAATTACTTCTTTTAACTCATTCTACAAATATTTACTGAGCATTTTCTATCACCATGGCACTCTGCTAGTTCTTTTCTGTTTCAATAAAAATGTTGAGCAATTATAACCAAGGAAGGGGTTTTAAGAAAGAAAGTACATTTTGAACAAGGTTTAGTTATAAAGAAGGGAAGAGATGGAAAAGGATGCCATTTCACATTGCAGAAAATGTTTAAATTTTAGAACCCCAAACTGAGTTTCTCCTTCTTGACATGCTCCTCTTGGTGTTCCGGGGATTCATGCTAGGAACATCCCAGTGAGCCAGCATTTCTCCCCTCGTCTTGGATCCAGGCCCCAAACCCTGAATGGCACCACTTAGCAAGTAGCAGTGTCTCTAATTTTCTGTAAAGGATGCAAAGTTGGCAATCCATTTTCTAGCAAGAGCAAAGAGAAAGGAAGAGGCCTTCACAAGTTGCAGTTGATACAGGGGGAAGGGTGAGTAGTCCATTTAAAGGTAAGAACTAGGGAAGTTGAAGGTAACAAAATCCTCAAAGTCAGTGGAAAGTCTTAAATCCCAGAAAGCCTTCAGTCCAAGATAAGACAAATTGAAGTCCCCAGAAATCAAAGGAACTGGTTCCAACTCATGCTGGACTGTAGCAAACCTGGGGTGAGAACTCATCCCAGCTCAGAATGTTTCTTCTTTTTTTTTCTTTGCCTGGAGTAATACTACAGGCTGAGTGCACGAACAAAGCATCTTCCCTGGAATCTTAACATTGTGAGTGATCAAGGGAGATCTTAAATAAGTTCCCCCAAGAAACCTTCATGTTCCTCTGGATGCATGACTGTACCAAGAGAGTGTAAGAGTTTTCCTTAAGATCAGTTTGCTGATGGACCATATCTAGGACTAAAACTTTTCTTATGTGAACATCAGTGTTCAAGGGGGATGTTGTTAAAACTGAAACCAACCATAAAGAAGCAAAGTGTTTCAGTGAACCTCCTGCATTATAGTTCAACTGTGGCAGCAAGAAAACAAAACCACATAATCTAAGGCTCACGCCCAGCTCTCTGAAGCCCCGTATGTGCTAGTTCCTGTGTGGTTTGCCTACAGACTGCAGGGCTGCCTAGGGGTAGTTTGGAGGAGGGAGGAAGAGGTGGGGAGGAAGAGGTACAGTTAATGGATCTATACACTTGCCCCTACTTTCAGGGTGGCACTTGGAAGACAGCACAAAGTGGATCTGTCCTCTGAAATGCAGTAATTCTGATGCTTGAATTCGTCTTCCTTCTTGCCAGAAAGGATTCTAATAACTCGGCGTCAAAGCCAAGACATAAATTCAACCCCTTCTCTTCCAAAAGGTATGTCATTATATAACATCTGTACATATACTCTAGAAACTTTGAACAGTTTTATAATTTGCAGAATGTACTGTACGAGTTAATTCAAATGAATCTCATGGGTTCTCTAAATATTGCTTTTATGTCCCACGGGCTAGAGTCTCTAAACCTTTTGCTGTGAGAACATTCGTGGTGATGGGATTTGACTTTTATCAAACGAACTGGGAGAACACTTGTTCCTTACCCAGTCCATAACACAAAAATCTCCATGAACTGGCTTCAGAGCATCTCAGGGAAAGATTTTCGACCTTGGGATCACAGAGGTAAAATTCCACTTCACCATGGTCAGGATTTAATCCAAATTGGAAGGGGTTGGAGCGGGTGGTAGAGGACTGAGCAGTGATGAATGAACACCATAACTCTGAGGTCAGGATTTCTTGCTTGAATTTCTAGTTCTGTTTGCATTTTTGTTACCTGTACAAAGATCACCAGTTTTCATTCCTTTACAAGAAAACTTTATGTTGAAATGTATTTTGAAAGGGTACTGTCTACCTTCATGCCAGCAGTTAGGCTCCATCCCTGTGACTGTCTCTGGTTTAGGTGCCCAGTCTGAAGATAGCTGTTTTGTGTTCTTTGTCCCACCTCTTTCTGAACCTGAGGATTGAACACACCAACCAAAGTTTTCACTAATTTAAAATTTATCATATTGCCCTGACAGGGATACTGTAAATATATATATATATATACCATATTTACCTACCTGGAATTAGGCCTTATTAATCAAGTATATGCAACATAATTTGCACACTGTTGAACACATATCCCTAGATAAACTAGGAGAGGGAAATGTTTTAGATCTAAAAATCCAATGGGAAAGATTTCATGGGCTCTCATTATGTTGTCTGAGGATAGGAAACTTCAGGTCGAAGAATCTTTTGTTCTGTGCAACAACGTTTATCATAAACTGTTTGGTTCTTTGGTGGGTGCTTTTTGTTCTTATTTTTGGTTTCAGAAAGAACATTTAGCAGAAGTTACTCTCCTTTAACAATCCAGTATTGTGTATAAAAATTTATAAAATAATTTTGTGGTGATCTTCTTTACAAAACCCTCCACTATTAAATAAGGAACACGGTGTAAGTGGAGGACCACCTAAGTATATTTAATTTTCAAATTTGAAAAAAAAAATCTGACTTGTACCCTTTCTGAGAAATTTTTTCTGTTTTTTTTTTTTTTTTTTTTTTTGTAAAAGAGAGGCGGCCCTGTATTATTGAATAAAACTGCTTTTTTAGATTGAGCTGGGAACGTTTCCCATGTGGTGAACTGAAATCTTATTCTCCCCAATTGTGATAGATTTTATCTTTTTAAAAATGACTTTACTGAGGCAGAGGAGAAGGAGATGATCAATCTATTCAGTAGTAAGAAATATTTCTGTTACTAATACAATATCCTTTTGAATACCTCCCACATCTTAAGCCATAGTGAAAAGCCCTTTCAATTGCTCTGTGTCTACCTCATAGGAATATTTTAAGACTAAATGAGTTAACATAGATATGAAGTGCCTTAGGAAAAAGGCACTATAAAAATGCAAGGCAATATCATGATTAGTTATTTCTTTGAATCTTGATCGTTTTCTTCCCAATTCTTATACAAAATGTCTCTCACTTATTTCCCGAAGCCATCTCTTTTAGAACTATTGCTTTCTAGAAGAGCTGAAAATGATCCAATTCCAACATAATTTATTGATTCCCAGATAATGGCACCTACTGGTGTTGATGACTGATAGGGTTCATGCCTAAACTTGAGTAGAACTTGCCCTTTTCTCCTGGATCAAGAAAAGTCTGCAGTGGTTTGAAATGTGTCAGTAAGTGTGATTCCATCAGAATTTCTTAAATAAGTAACAGTTGCTGCTGGGTATTCCTGGGGACAGATTATTCATTTTTGTGCCCCTATAAAACAAACCCAAAACTTGTTCAAGAATCTTTATAAGTTGTTTGAATCGAACAGTAGGGTTGATAGGTCCCCATTTTGTCTTTCTGAACTATTTGCCCAGAATATCTTGATCTGTAAAGAAATAGCGCAGCCCTGGCTGGGTGCGGCGGCTCATGCCTGTAATCCTAGCTCTTTGGGAGGCCAAAGTGGGCGGATTTCCAAAAATTAATAATAATAATGATAATAACACAGCCTCATGAGTCTTTTTTATTTTCTTTTTTCTTTTCTTTTTGAGACAGGATCTTACTCTGTGACCCAGGCTGGAGTGCAGTGGTGTGGTCACGGCTGACTGCAGCCTCAACTGCCCTGGACTCAGTGATCCTCCCACCTCAGCCTCTTGAGTAGCTGGGACTACAGCTGCACGCCACCAGGCCTGGCTAATACTGTATTTTTAGTAGAGACAGGGTTTTGCCCTGTTGCCCAGGCTAGTCTTCAACTCCTGAACTCAAGCGATCTGCCCGCCTCAGCCTCCCAAAGTGATGGGATTACAAGTGTGAACCTCTGCGCCTGGCCTACCCTTTCTTTTCCACTTAAAAATTTCCAAGAAAGCATGGCCATATTTAACAAATAAACATTTTACAAACATTTATCAATCAATTTACTATGTGCCAGGCCTGGTGCTAGGCACTGAGTCCTCTTCAAAAATGTTAACATTAAGTTTCAATAAACTTGAGTCAATAGGAATTCAGTAAATAATTTTTAAAGATTCTTTTATTTTTAAATATGTATTTATAAACAAAAATCTTAAAGAATTAAAAGAAACTATCACAAAGTACATAACAATGCGAGTCTTATGTGCTCTCCAAAGAAAATGTTAAGAACTATCTTCACTATCTTAAAAAGATAGTGAAGAATGGCCGGGCACAGTGGTTCACGTCTGTAATCCCAGCACTTTGGGAGGCCAAGGCAGGTAGATCATCTGAGGTCAGGAGTTGGAGACCAGCCTGGCCAACATGGTGAAACCCCATCTCTACCAAAATACAAAAATTAGCTGGGAGTGGTGGTGGGTGCCTGTAATCCCAGCTACTTGGGAGGCTGAGGCATGAGAATCGCTTGAACCTAGGAGGCAGAGGTTGCAGTGAGCCGAGATGGCGCCTCTGCACTCCAGCCTGGTGACAGAGCAAGACCCTGTCTCAAAAGGAAAAGAAAAGATAGTGAGAAAATAATCCGAACGTGAAGAAAAGTTGAAATGTTAATACTCGCTAGGTTCAACAATTGCTGGCTTTTTGCTATATTCACTCCATCTATGTGTATTTCTTTCTGAATTACTTGTAAGTTGCAGATAAAATGACACTTCATTCCTAAATCATTCAGTACACATCTAAGAATAAAGACATTCCTCTCTATAACCACAGTACCATCATTAGGCCTAAGAGGATAAACAGCAAGTCCTTAATATTACCTGATAACTAGTGCAGATGTAACCATCCCCATTTGTCCCCCAAATGTCTTCTATGCCATTTTTTTAATCTAATTTTTAAAAAATAAGAACATATTTTGCAGTTGGATCTCATGTCTCTTTCTTCGACACTGAGTGTTTTTAAAGATGAAGTCAGTTCTCTTGTACCAGGTCCCACGTTCTGAATTTATTGTTGCCTCATGGTTAATTTGTTCCTCTACCCCCTTTTTTTCCCATAAGCTCCAAGTTAGGCCTTTTAGAGTGATTTGATTTTGACTGAACACTTTTTACAAGGTGCCACTGGGTGCTCCATATTGCATCTTATCAGGAGGTACGGAATGCCAGATTGTTCCGCTGTGTGATGCCACGTTTGATCAGGGCTCAAGGCAGCCATCTTGCTCGGGGGAGCTCTTGTTGTAAAGGCACTTTTTCACCCTTTGCAATTAGCAAGTAGTTTCAGGGGGTGACACTTTGGCACTGCACAACATCCTATTTCCCAACAAACTGTCACCCAGTGATTTTAGGTAATAATCTTTGCCTACATTGATTATTTCATTGGTGTTCATATATATTTTTAGTACACTTTGAAGATGGATTCGCCATGCAAATTCATCATTATCAGCAGCAATAGCAGCTAGAAATATTTATTGAGTGCGTAAGTTCAGGTAGTAATAATAATAGTAGGTAATGTTTATTGAGTGCTTGATGGTGAAACCAAGACAGCCTAGATGTGAGCCCAGTCTTTTACTTCCTAACTGAGTGAACTGGGACAAGTTATTCTTTATGTGCTTCGGTTTCTTAAGCTATAAAATGGGGTTAATAATGGTGCCTATCTCATGGGATTCTTCTGAAGAGTAAATGATTTATACATGTAAAGTTCCTAAAACAGTGCCTGTTACTATTGTTATTTGCCAAGCATTGTTCTAATACTTTGCAGGCACCAACTCATTTACTTCTCCTAATGGTGCAGTGAAGAAAGTGCTAATATTACCCTTATTTCCACAATGAAGAAACTGAGGTAGAGAGAGGGTCAGTATGTTGCACAAAGTCACCTAACTAGTACCTGGTGGAGCCAGGATTTGAACCCAGGCCATCTGGTTCCTGAGCACTCTCTCTGATGACGGGCACATGCAGTGAGGAGTGATACAAGTGAAACTGAGTGGAAATAGCCCTCACACATCCAGGCTTGAAGTTATTGAAAATCTGGGAGGTTGCTACCAAAACACATTTAAGGTTTCACTCATCTGAATGAGAATAGCATTCCACTAAGCACAGATAAGAACTCTTATTACATTTACATAGCATAAGGCTCTGTACAAGAAACCTTGAACATAAAATACTTGGAACTGAAAGGAGTAGAACTAGGAAGTAATGGGGCAGGGGAGCCTGAAAGGAACAATACAAGAGGGGAGTTATGAGACCTCAGAGCCTCGGGGTAGAAGATGATATTTTGATATAATTAGGAGGGAAAAAATTCCTCTCATTTTTCACATTCCTGTACTACATAAAATTTTACGGGAAAAACACAAGAGTATGAGCCATTGTCAGATTTATAAAAGGCCGCAGTGGATTTCCTTATGAGATGATGGATGACTCTGGTGAGTAGGTAACTTCCCTGTTGGTTATCTCCTATACTCAGATATTCCATAAGTCAGCCTGTGGCTTCTGAAACCGTGTTGAGAAAAAGCTGTATAAACTAGGTATTGGTCCCTGTTCCTTCATTAGCGTTACAAAAGGGTTTGACTGCTGGGTTGAATCTTACCCACCCCTTCAATGGCCATTACAGAAAGCTCTCAAGTGCAATTTTCTAAAGAGAACTAAAAATAAATTTAAAAAAAAAATCCAGCATTAATAATGGTTTTTTTTTCTCCATATGTAACACGGTCATTGCCAAATTGGTTCTGCCTTCTTATGTTTTTTAATGAAAAGTAGCCTAATTGATCAGTTGGTCATGAATAATACTTTTTCATATGTTTTTCTCCACACCCCTCAGCCTTCTAGAACTACGGGCTTAATGTATTAGCCTACAAGTGGTTCATGATGTGTGTCTTTTGTCTAGTGCTTTGTGGGAAAATATTAGAAACAAACTGCTGAGAACTCAGTAGGAACTCAGTAAGTAATAAGTAGATAGTTCTCTTGTTAAATATAATTTTAAAGAAACTCTTTCTAAATAACTAGGAAATATTATAAGGGAAGTACAAAGTGAGGTGGAAAGCCTGCTGACTTGTAATTTGAAATTTCTGTTCATCGTTTTATAGGTCACAAAGTTTAACCCTTTATAGAACAAAATGTAAAGTCAGATAGCTGAAAAGGCTCTCCTCCCCTAAATAGGTTTGTTTGAAAATATAGATCATTAAATCGGTAAGACTAGCACGAGAATCTCAAACATTGAGGAAACTAAGAAAATTGTCCAATTCTAATACCTTATATCAGTACTTTAAGTCCACCATAAATATGCTGATATCCATAGCACATAGGTTCTTACTGGCAGTGGTGGAATGGGTGGGGGAAGGGGAGTGTCACAGATAATTTGAGATGTTGATGAAAGCTATGAAAACTCTCCCCAGTGGGGGAAAAAACAATGATGCCTAGCACTTATCCTTATGCAGCTTTGCACAGAATTTCCATGGGAAATTCTGGTGTCCATCCATGATAAATCACCTAGTGTTGGGCTGGGTGCGGTGGCTCACGCCTGTAGAGTGACCATCTGGCCAACATGGTAAAACCCTGTCTCTACTAAAACACAAAAATTAGCTGGGCCTGGTGACACTTACCTGCAGTCCCAGCTACTCGGGAGGCTGAGGCAGGAGAATTGCTTGAACGCAGGAGGCGGAGGTTGCAGTGAGCCAAGATTGCGCCACTGCACTCCAGCCTGGCACCTGGCGACAGAGCAAGACTCTGTCTCAAAAAAAAAAAAATCACCTAGTGTCCATCTATATATCCTCAATAGGAAAAAATATCTTTTTATATACTGATCCTGATGGAGCTTTAAAAAGAGCTGTCATGCAGGCTCAGTGACTTTGGGAGGACAAGATGAGAGGACTTTTTGAGCCCAGGAGATTGATACCAGCCTGGGCAACATGGTGAGGTCCCACCTCTACAGGATACTGTTTTTAAAAATTAGCCAGCCCTGGTGGCCCACACCTGTAGTCCAAGCTACTCCAGAGGCTAAGGCAGGAGCATCCCTTGAGCCCAGGAAGTCAAGACTGCGGTGAGCCATGTTCACGCCACTGAACTCCAGCGTGAACAACAGAGCGAGATCCTGTCTCAAAAAATAAATAAGTAAATTTAAAGAGTTGTCATGATCTTGTTTGATCTGGCTATGATCTTTGAGGTAGACAGACCACAGATTTTACCTCTCATTCTGCAGAGTGGGGAAAGCAAGGCTTGGAGAGTTTCCAGGACTCGCTCAAGGTAATTTGCTAATGTCTGCCAGAACTTAGCACCAAGCCTGTCACATTGTAGCCTGGGCTTCTTCCACAACACTGGTCCAGACACAGCATTTCTGGAGATGCTGGAGCCCTTGATGGGCTTCTGGAGAGCTGAATTCTGGCTCTACCAGAAGCTACCCACGTGATCTTATACAAGTCACCTAGCTTCCCTGAGCCTCAGTTTCCTCCTCAATCAAGTGAGAGGTTAGACCATGTGTTCTCTGAAGCCCTTTGATTTTCTGCAGAAAACTACCTAATCCCACTGGGTCTGAGAACAGAGGGAAATGACTTTTTCTGTCATTGATGGCAATGTCCTTCACCCTTCCCTGTAGGGCGTAAGAGCTAGCATCCAATTCTTAACGGATTCCCTTGCAATGTCCAAATCCCGTTAGAAACTACAAAGAACTCAATAGTGCCTTTGTGGGCTTTCTGGGTGTCATGCTGCTGGTTGCCTCACTTGCTGCAGGGCTGACTGTCCACAGCAATTATACTCTAACTCTGTGCTCTGCATCAGGCAGCCATCCTATGAGATTTTATTACCCCTATTGGGTAGTTCAGGGAGTAGTATGGAAGTAAATAATGCTGCTGGGCTTATTTTGGGCCAATAGACCCTTATCTTTCTAAAGAGGTTATGCCTTTCAAAGGGCACAAAGCTTTCTCCTTGATTTTTTGATTATGAACAGTTTTATGCTTTAATGTCCCAGAAATATTCTTGGAAGTTGGAGACTCACAAGAGGGCCTGCAGCTGTGAGTGCAGAAGCCCTGAGGCTAGAAGGACATCACCACTCTCCCTTGGCCTTTGGAGTCATCCAAGCTAACTGCTAATGTTTGTGATTAGCAGGTTTTGATAGGAAACTGGGGCCTTCTGTCTCAGTCTTTCTGTGCTTCAAATTTTCTAAGTGAACTTCAGGCTGGCAAGTGGAGTTAGATCAACTTCTTACAGAGAGTATCATCTACTCCGTGCCATATCAGGTCACTGGACCGTGGGAGGTTATACTGACCAGTGATGAGAGTGATAGAGTGTAAACTTGGCTCCTGCATTCTGTGTTCTGTGCTCTGCCTCACAGATGACTCACTGTGCCTCATTCACTCCTCTGTCCTTGAGTGAAATTATGCCATTCTTTAACCCACTATGTAAGAGACTTCCGAAGATTCCAAAGATACAATATCTCATTTGTACAATGTAGAACATAGTGCATTCTTATGTAAATAAACTCATTTTGTGGAATTTTTATTTCCTAGATCAGTATTTTAAAATAGACTACTAATTCATTTTACAAACCAATGCTATTGTGACTTAACACTTGGTACCCTGTAAGTATCCAAATAATCAAAGAAGAAGAAAGTGTGAAGTCAAGGAATCCCCCAGCCGAAAAGAAATTCCCAATACCTGGAACAAAATAGGTGGAGCTTTTAGAAAGCAGACTTTGCTTTTCTCCAGCATAGATTCACAACTGCCATTTTTTTCTTCTTTTTTTGAGACGGAGTTTCGCTCTTGTTACCCAGGCTGGAGTGCAATGGTGCGATCTCGGCTCACCGCCACCTCCGCCTCCTGGGTTCAAGCAATTCTCCTGCCTTAGCCTCCCGAGTAGTTGGGACTACAGGCGTACGCCACCATGCCCAGCTAATTTTTGTATTTTTAGTAGAGACGGGGTTTCACCATGTTGACCAGGATGATCTCGATCTTTTGACCTCGTGATCCACCCGCCTCGGCCTTCCAAAGTGCTGGGATTATAGGCGTGAGCCACCACGCCCGGCCTACAACTTCCATTTTTAAATGTAAGATGTGAGGGAGATTTATGATACAGCCTACTTTGGCAGCTCATATTATTTTGTAAAGTGAAGGGTCAATTAGGTGTTATTATCATCAAGAGAGCATGCTGTAATGCTTCATCTTGTAGATGCTATACAAATTACCTGTCTGATTACTTTAATTCATGTTTTGGCTACTGTCTGCAGAAATTCCCTCAGTTCCTAGCTCACGGGTATGCAGATGTACTGAGAACATTTAGGGTAATAAAAGCAAAAAAAATAATTGGGTCCTTTACCCTAAGGAATGAACAGTGTATTTGGGAAACTAGGACAAACAAACAAACAAAAAATGCTACCACAATGCAAAACTCCTGATAAGGAGAATTTTAAAAATGGCTTAAGATGGAGATTTTTAGAAAGGACTTCTTGAAGGAGGTGCATTTGTAGGCTGAGAGAGATGGTTTAGCAAGCAGGCATCAACGCATCCACAAAGCTTTACACATCAAGGAAATCATAGAAGGAACAGGGTCTTCTTTGCTGATGATCTGTTTATTTTGCAAACAACAAAGAGTTAGAAGGGCCATTGAAGTTTCCGTGGGGAATCCAAAAACTAAACTTCTGCCACTGGAAACTACCTCAAGATCTTTTCCCAGCTAGCTTGCTCTTCCGCTACTTCCAATCGTGTCCCTCAAAGTCTTCTTTTTCGAGCATAAATATCCTTGGTTCTTATAACCACTCCTCCTATGAGGCAGTTTTGCGTGCTGCCATTATTTGAAGCATTCGCCTCTGGTTGGACTCTAGTTTAGGGTGTCTCCTAAGTCATGGGGCTCGGAATAGAGCAGTGCTCTCCAGGAGTGATCTGAGAATGCAGAACACCATGGGGTAGTTGCCTCCCTTGATCTATAGCCTATACTTCTATTAATATGGCCCATGATTGCATGAGCCATTTTGGCATCCATGTCACACTGCTGACTCATAATGAAATTGTGGTCAGCTAAAACCCATGAGTTCCCATGTGCTATTTCTAAGCCAGATCTTTCTTATTCTGTACTTACATTGTTGATTTTTTAAAATCCCTAGGACAGAGGTTTAAATATAAAGACACTTATTTCTATTCCAGTTGATCATATGGATAACAGCGTGTCCAAATCTTTCAGAGCTAGGGTATTAGTTTCCCCTCTCTGCAGGTGAGTACTTAACTGTGGTACAGCTAATCTCATGATGGATCGCTGGTCTCTAAAGTGTCAGAACTTCATTCTCTCCTCCCTATCCATAAATGGTCTGCAACCCTGGACAAATCTGCATCTTTAGACAAACTTGTGGGCCTCAATCTTCCTAAGTACGATGGGAACAAGTGTGAATGGCCATTTCCTCCCTGCAGTGAGAATATGCAACCATGAGTTCCATATCTGCAAAACCCTAAGGAAAGGTTATTCAGAGGCAGCATTAGATGAGAGGAGAAAAAGTTTATTTCAGGCTCTTGGCAGCTTTCAGAAGATTTGATTATCCTAATCACTACATGTTAAAGTTAATGACTTCATTTTTGCAGTCGTTTTAAAAATAGAACTGGGGTATTTGATTTTTGGTTGTAGTAATATCATGTGATGGTCAGTATAATTTTACACAAAATTATTTGTAATGTGAGCAAGTGCCATAAAGTATGTCTGCAAGATTCATTTAAAATGACTCTCTTCCCTCCATCCCCTCCCCTAGCCTCATCCTCAACCCTACCCTCTTCCGTTTGTACTATGGGACTACAAAGATCTCGAAGTTTAGGTTTCTGTCAGACTTTTTGGAAACCTCTAAAAGACTAAGCTAGCTTAGAAATTCATAGATTTTCACCCCTGGCCAGTGCAGAGAGCACACAGGTAACTTGTATAATATTTATAATTTCAAGCTAATAGAAATGTCGTATTTCAAAACACATCTCTGAGAGCAGTCTTTTTGCTCCTTATAGAAAGGTACAGGAAACATCCAAATTTTTCTAGTCTGCCATTCTAACGCACATTGTGATCTTGCTCTGGTGACCTTGTAATTATGAATTTTCTGGTAGCCCCTCCCCAGCCTCTCACGTGATTTTTAATCCAGGGCCTGGGCACTTGTAGCAGAGTGTGATCCCAGGACCAGCAGCAGCGGCACCGCTGGGAAGCCTGTTAGAAGCGAGGATCTCAGGCCCTGCCTCAAACCTATTGAATCCGAATCCAAACTATAAAAAGATTCCCCTGCTGATTCTTACACACAATAAAATCTGAGAAGACCAGATCTAGAGTAAAGGGATTTTACCCCCATTTTACCCGCTGTAGACCTTGTATGGTAATACAAAACTTGCAAACTTTCATTTGGTGTTTATTAAAAGGTTAGAGTCCTTAGTTAAAATGTTACCAGATTCAAATGTCCTGTATACATTCAGCTATTTCTCAGTGTATGTATATACAACTGGCTTTAAAGTACTCTTGTCGACCAGGCATGGTAGCTCATGCCTGTAATCCCAACACTTTGGGAGGCCAAGGTGGGAGGATTGTTTGAGCCCAGGAGTTTGAGAGCAGCCTGGGCAACATAGCTAGACCCCATCTCTACAAAAAATTAAAAATTAGCCAGGTATAGTGACGCACGCCTGTAGTCCTAGCTACAGGAGGCCGAGGCAGGAGGATCACTTGAGCCCAAGAGTTGAAGGTTGCAGTGAGATATGACTGAGATACTGTACTCCATCCAGCCTGAGTGACAGAGTGACACCTTGTCTCTAAAAAAAAAGTACTCTTGCCTTTCTGGGTTCTTGTGGACCAGGGGTTCTTCCCCACCCTCACCAGGGACATTTGGCAATGCCAGGAAACATTTTTTGTCACAATTTGTGGGGCGAGGTCCTACTGGTGGGTAGAAGCCAGTGATGCTGCTGAGAATCCTGCAATGCACAGGATGGCCCCCACGGCAAGGACTTAACTGGCCCCAAATGTCAATAATGACAAGGTTGGAAAACATCAGTATATGATTTATAAAGGCTCAGATGTGTGACCATAAACCACAGAAGGCTGTAGGAAAATAGAGTCATGTGGCATGTGGCATGTCACAATATGACCAGGCAAAGAACAAATAGACTGGCAGTGGCCAGAGTGACAGTGGTGGGGACATGGAGGGCAGGGAATGGAAAATCCAGCCACAGATGAGAGGAGGCATCTAAGGCCAATGCTAACTGGTACTCTGTGCACAAAGGCAGTCAGCTTTAGAGGACAGGGCTAAAAGGCTGGACACGGTGGCTCACACCTGTAATCCCAGCACTTTGGGAGTCCGAGGCAGGCGGATCATCTGAAGTCAGGAATTCAAGACCAGCCTGGCCAACATGGGAAAATCTCGTTTCTACTAAATATACAATAATTAGCTGGGCATGGTGTCGGGAGCCTATAATCCCAGCTATTTGGGAGGCATAGGTGGGAGAATCGCTCGTACCCAAGAGGTGGAGGTTGCAGTGAGCAGAGATTGTGCCACTGCAGTCCAGCCTGGGTGACAGAGCAAGACTCTGTCTCAAAAAAAAAAAAAGAGGACAGGGCTAAGGTTCAGGGACTGGACACCAGGTATGAGTTCCAGGAGGGGTGGGAGGAGGGGTGGGAGAAATAGAGAGAGGGGGAGAGAGAGAGAGAGAGAGAGAGAGAGAGAGAGAGAGAGAGACAGAAGGCTTCAGTTCTAGAGTGGATAGTAGGTGTGATCTCAAAATCATGATAGACATAGAAAACAAGAAAGGATTTCAAGTATTAGCATAGGAGCACAGGGGCAGATTTCAGGTAAATCCAGTAAGACTAGGACTCAGAAACAAGACAGAATCCTGCTTACTAGAACTGGGACGCCTGAGAGCCAGGCCAGCAGCAGGCATGACTCATTGCCGAATGTTCAGCTAGAGTGAGCTTCTTAAATCCCTCCCAACCAAGAAAAGGCTTAGTGCTGGGTCTACAGCACGGCTGACTTGCAAGAAGGGGTCAAGGGCTCCCAGCTATAGAGAAAAGTAGATCAGAAGTAAGCCAGGTCCTGACAGTGACCACTGAAAATATCACGGGATAAGAAATGGAATAGAACGCGAGAGGTCCTCTGGGTCATTCCCCTACTGCAGGGCACCTAAATCATTCAGAAAGATTATCTACTCTTCAACATTTCCAGAGAAAGATTTCTTAAGGACCAGTCAATGCCTTATAATCCATCTAAGTCAAAACTTCTTCCCCATTTCTAACCCTAAACACCTCTTCCTGGGATGTAAAGTGAGTCTCTTTCATCCCACCCTGCACAAAATGTGACTTCTAACATTCAATAATGATCAAGAACACAAACCACCCTCTGCAACTGCCAGGCACAGCCTCCCCTTTTCTGGGCTAAAGCATCTCAATTCCATTAGCGTGTTGCCCTGAGAGTCTCTCCCCGACCTTTTAATCCCTTCATTATCCTCTGGACCTGCTCCAAGCCTTCCCTGCTTGAGATAGTTACCACCAAGTATGTATTTGTCAAATGGAAACTGTGTGCAGACTGCCCTTTTGCCATGGAACACAAAGAAGGAGGAATATAAAAGAATATACACAGTTTTGTTGGTTTTTATTAGTCTCTCTCCTCTCTCTTCAAGGAGTTGTCAATCTTTTCTGCATTTATAGTCTAGCTGGAGCACTAGTCCTTAGGCAAAATTCCACCAAAACATTTTAGTTGTTCAGCAAATGCTTTCACTGTGACCCTCACCTAAGGACAGTAGAGTACACTGTCATATGGGATAGCTCTAATATGAATTTTGCTCTAAATAAAACTAGGATAAATACATTTGTTCAGTTCCAGAGAAGGCATCATACTATCCTGTGGATTTCATCTCAAATGAGCTGCAAAACAAAGTTCTTTTCCATGGAAAGGGATTTACTCAACTGATTCACTCACTTTGCTGTAACTAGATTAATCTCATTTCACATCATGTCTCTAAGTAGAAAAGTAAACTGATTTACAGCAGGCTAAATGGATATGTTGATGTAGCCAACATCAGTAAGATTTATTCCAACTAGACTGCAATCAAAAAATGGTGTCCTGGTTGTTTTCGCTTCTATAAAGTAGTTCGCAAAAGTGCACCGCTTTCATACTCGATCTGAAAAAGTTTATCAAAGTTACAATAGATGAGTTATTGTGGGATGCCACAGAACGTGCATACATCAAATGAAATGAGCATTTCTCCCTTCCCAGATCTTGAAACGGTCTTTTGCCCCACAACCTTATAAAAAATCCTCATTTTAGGCCGGGCACAGTGGTTCACACCTGTAATCCCAGAGCTCTGGGAGGCCAAGGCAGGTGGATCACTTGAGGTCAGGAGTTCAAGACCAGCCTGGCCAACATGGTAAAACCTGGTCTCTACTAAAAATACAAAAATTAGCTGAGTATGGTGGGTGCCTGTAGTCCCAGCTACTCGGGAGGCCGAGGCAGGAGAATCACTTGAACCTGGGAGGCAGAGCTGCAGTAAGCAGAGATCGCACCACTGCACTTCAGCCTGGGTGACAGAGCGAGACTCTGTCTCAAAAAAAAATCTGCTCAGGAGGTATTGTGACAAAGGAAAAAAAATCATTTTATTCTATCCCCATGTTCTAAAAGCCACCCTTTTTTATTTTTGAGTTGTATTTCACAGGGCACTGCTCAAGATAAACACCCAGCCCCATGTGTGGTTGAGCAGGCATTGACCCCACACTTGCTCCCTGCCAGCACATTGCCCCGAGCGGGCCACCACCCTGTACCTTGCTCCACCTTCTGCTTTCTGTAGCACACTCTTCCTTGTCTTTCTTCTGCATCACTCTGCGTTTCCAAAGCCACAATCACGTCATCCTCTCAGGACTCTCAGTCTCTACTTATGCTGGGGCCCTCTCCTTTGTCTCTCCCAAATTGCTGACTTTATTCCGACTTGTGCTTCTGACACAATAAGACTGCTAGTGGAAATGTTTTTTTCTGATTTCTATAGCTGGTAGTTTCTATAAGCAGAAGTTACTTTCAAAGGAAGGAACTTGTGGAGATGAGCCTGGGGTGTCACAGGGCTGTTACATGGATCAAATGTAATAACGTGTATCAAAAAGCAATTTGTAAACTGTAACATGCTCTCCAAAAGTAAATTATTACTGTATTATATAACCTTAGAGTTTAAAAAGCAACTGGATGATATATAAAAATGCAAGGTTCAATAAGCATCACTGGAAAAGAAAATTAGAAAGTGGGGAGGGCCATGGATGCTTCCATCAGCAAGCTAGGGGTCTCTCAACAATTTTTCCAGCCAAAGCACATCATTTAGTTGAGAGCATACATTCTGTTCTGAGGACTGCCTGCTCACCATTCTGGACCTAAGGCCTTCCCTCTTCCCTCTCATTGCCACCTTCCCAAATCCTAGCCGACCCCAAAGGCTAGCCCCCAACCCACCCTCTCTTCCTAGCTCTGTCCCAGATGAAGTGAATCTCTTTCTCTCCAGCACTTAGTCTTATGTTAGAAATATTTATGGGGGCATTGATCTTCCTGGATTGACTGTGACCTGCTGAAGGCAGCAGTGGCATCTGCCACAGCCCCCGCCCCCAACAACACTTCATCACCTCCGTGAATGGAAGGAACAACTCCATTAGGGCGGCCAGAGGAGCCAGGAGAGAATTCTGTGGACCAAAAACATCCTGCAAAAAGGCTTTGTCCCCAGAGGCTGGGGGACAAAGTTTCCAAAATTTCTCCAATTTGGAAAAATTCCTACCTGAGCAACTGTAGGACCCCTCTGAAATGGAACAGGGTCTACTAAACAAAACTTGTAAAAACTGTAAGTGATGAGTTGGTGATTATTATTCTCTGTACTTTTCCATGCATTGGAAATGTCTTATATTTTAAATTGAATGTAAAAAGACCCCATCCCATTTAAAATTATTGAGTTGAATAAGTTTCATTATAACTTGATTTTCTCCCTAAAGGTCTTCCTATAGTTCAAATTATAAAAGTCGTTCTTAGATTGTCAGCTTGGTTGGTCCCCCATGAAATCACGAGTTCTTAGACTGTGTTTCACACAACGCCAGGTTACACTGCATCCTTACTGAAAGGAATTTCTTGTCCAGAGTGCGGGGCTCTTGGAGAACAAAAAACTCTTTAGCACGTTTAAAAAAAATCTTTGAGCTGTTTTATTATTTTAATACTTTACCTTTGGTGAAGCAGAAATGATTTATGTGATGTTTTTGGCAGACGATTTTTTTAGGAATCATCTTTACCACTATTGGCCACACAACTATTGCCAAGTACATAATAGGTGCTCAATAATTATATTTTTAAAACTAAAATGTGATGCACTTCTAAATTAAAGGTAACTTTAGTCATTTAGAATAGCAGGCAGTGGGTAGAGTTTCCAATTGCTTCTCTTTGGTATTCATTAGAAATCATTTTTTAAAACTGAGAAGTTGGAGAAAAGATCAGATATTTTTATGGAAACTGCACTGATGAAAGTAGAGTGTAATTTTGTTGATAGTGATTTGATACACAATTATTTGAGGGATTTACTGTGCTCATGGATTAATGCTGTGTTGTTACTGTAACAGAGCATTGACACAGAGCCCTGGCCCAGTGCAAAGCTCTCTAGCATCGATTCTTTTCCTTCATCAGCAGCCCAAGGCCCCCCTGTCTACAATTCCATGCAGTGCAGTCCTGGTACAGACCCTTAACCTGAAACCCCAGCCAGTTTCCCTAACAACACGCCTCTCCCCTTTACCTGCCAGATGCTTCTTGTTCTCAGACACTGCACCCTGAAATTGGGAGCTTTCACTGAGTTAAAAAGGCAAATATAGAATTACCTAGCTCTATCAGTATTTTAAGTACACTTGTAGACTTAAATGAGAGCTCTTGTACAAAACCACTTGAACTCTTTCTTAAGATATGCTAATTTTTTTCTCTTTTTGATTGAACTGTTGACCTTCTGGATATACGACTAGTTATTACTTCAAGTATGTTTGGAACTATTCTTGCCCTAACCATTCTAAAATGTAATTAGCATTGAGACATTATTGTAGAAGCACGGCACCTCAGGCTGGGATCTCATTAGAGGGCAAAAATGGAGCAGAATTGTACATGCTTCACGCTCAAAATATCTCTAAGAAGAATTCATGGCATTGGGGGGAAAGTTAAAATTGGTGATTTCGTAGGCCCTTTCTTGCTCACATATTTGATTTGTATCAGGATCCAAACAGAGAGAAGATTGTGGTTCTTTTTGAAAAATGAAAGCAACTCTGTTTTCTTCAAACTCTTATGTAATGTGGCTACTGTCACATCTCTGGGTCAACCAAAACCAAAATCATACATTTTCTGGCTCTAGCTTTTCCCCCTTCAAGAAATGCATAGCATTTTTACGCATTATCTGATTTATCCTTGCAACAACAGATATTATGGAGAACGAATATTCTCCAGGAGGTAGTTAACAAAATATGGGAAAACTGAGGTACGGTAACTCATGGGTTATTCACATTGCTCCTGAACATTCCCGCATCTGGGGAGGGAGTTCTTTATTTGCTGAATTGAAAACTATTTCATGCCTCCTGCTCAGTTATTTCAGTACTGGCTCCTAAGTTTGGCACCAATCCCAGCTGTTATGAAATCTCATACAAATAATAATGAAGTTCTTCATTCCTGGGATCCCAAAAGGTTATCATTTCAAGTTCATTGCAGGGCACTTTGGATGCCCATATTGCTCCCTAAATGATTGGAACCATCGGGAGAGGGCTTGTCTGACTCTGCCATTCACCTCATTTGTAAGTCTCTACTGTGTTTTGACACTGAGTTGTGTCTCGTTGTTTAAAAAATAACTTCTCATTATAATAACATTTTTCCTTAATTGCAAAAATATTTCTGACCTGAATTTATTCTTGTCATAGCTGTGTGAGCAAGCAGAGTCTTGTTTGCCTCTACGATATATTAATAATGTATTAATTAGCTTCCCGGTGCTGCCCAAACAAGGAACAAAAAGGATTTGTCTAAATCACGAAAACTGAAGGGAAGCAAACACTTTGGTAATTATATTTTAAGGGCAGTCTAAGCATTAGGTAGTGTGGCAAATTTTTGGCCTAATTTTTGAGAGAAGATAACCAAAAACCACTTAATTAACAAAATATTTGTTTGTACCTACTGTGCACAAAGTCTGAGAGGTTAAAGGAGGCTAAGACAAATAAAATTGGCCAATTTACTGTTAAGGGCATAGTTAAAAGGCAATAAAGGCAAGGCATTATGAGTATTTTGATTTAGCTACAAATAGCTGAAATATACCAGATCAAACCATATGAAATTGACAATATCTGGGGGCGGGCTGCCGTGACTCATGCCTGTAATCCCAGCACTTTGAGAGGCCAGGATCATCGCTTGAGGCCAGGAGTTCGAGGCTACAGTGAGCCACGGTTGCACCACTGTACTCCAGCCTGTGCAACAGAGTGTGACCCTGTCTCTAAAACAAATAAAAATTTTAAAAATGACGACCATATATCTGACCTTTTTTTTTACCCCAAAAGTGGTAGTTTTATATAATTTAATCTAATATTAAGGTACTCTTGTCATACTGTACCAGCTCCTAAACATTCTACTTTTCATTTTCCTTCTTTTTCTTAGCTATCATTCTTACAACAACCAAGAGAAGGTAAATACAGGTCAGAGATTTGACTCCTGTTTTTTACATGTATTTATTTTTGTAGATTCACAAATAACATATGTTTTGCAGTTTTAAGGTTTCTAATTATGTTAGACCCTGTTTTTTATTTTATTTAGAGTCATTGTCCTTGCTGCCTGTCCTTCACATGTGGCATTCACCAAGTCAATTCTTCATGCCATTTCCTTCACAATCTTCGTGGAAACTCATTATCTCAGTTCCCATCTATTCTGCCACGATGCATGATTACAGAACACTCCCCTTTTTTGAAATATTGCTCAATAGAGATTAAATCTAACATCCAGTTTTACCTGTCTATCCTTGAATTACAGGTTCCCAAGAAGTCAGAACAGATAGCCATACAGGTATCCCACTAAATCCATTCTTCTATCCCCTTCAATATTTAACAAATATTTACCAGGCATCTATTTTGAGCAAGCATTAGAGTAAGTCCTCTCATAAATATGAAGTTGTATAAATAAGGATGCATGCATTCATGTAAATACAAATTTAATGCTGGGTATATATTGTTGGAAGCACCTGACATGTATTAATCTATTTATTCCTATCTAAGGGGATAAGTACCATTGTTATTTCCATTTTAAAGATGAGGAAACTGAGGCCAGAGAGAGTATATGAACTCTTAAAACCCAAACCCTCCACCACAGCACTAACAATCTCTCTGGTTACAGTGGAGGACCCAATGTCAAAAAAGCAATTGCTTTTCTCAGACATGAACACAATGTATGACAAATTTAGCAGTTCCTCCTCATACCCTAAGATGTAAATATCCACCCAGGCCAACCTGTGTCTGTCAGAGAACAGAAAATGGGCCTGTCACACTGTTTTCTCCCATGAGGGTCTCTCTGCCACTGCTACTTTGGTACACGCTAGGGGACACACACTGCCCGACATATTCTTGCAGAGTCATATCTTACCCCACATCTTATCACAACCCTGCTGAAGGTCAGGCACCATCAAGAAAATGTTCACTCATCTTCCCGTTATGCCCAATGTGTAAACTGATAACACATCTAAATTCAAAGAAAATCAACAGAAGTCACCTCAGTCAACCTGAAAAGTCTGGTGACTCATTCCCACCCTTCTCATGGGGTTCCTGCTGGGCTGCCTGGTTCTCCTGAACCAGCCTCCAGGCCGCCTGCAGCAGGGGTGCAGCTCAGTGTTTGAACACCCTCTCCGCGCCCATCAGATGAGTGTCGACTTTCTTTGGCATAGGCATTTGAGTTACATTTGAATTGCTGAACATGCTGCCCCCATTCAGTGCTGACTGTGACCCCACTGCATGTGCCCTGGAGGCAGGCTAAACAAGTTTGCCTTGGAAAAAACAGCAGGAAAGAAGATGCTGACTCTTCAGCCCCCAGAGTAAGTTCCATCACTCTGGAGGTAAAGTCGTAATATCTAAATATGGCTCGATTCATGTCAGGTCTTATAAATACACAGACACATGTGAATGCTGAAACTGTACAGGCACTGACAGCCAAAAAAAAAAAAAAAATTGAAACAACTTACTGTCTCTTTAGCAGGACAAGACCTGGTAGGCTAACTCACCAGAATAAAGAATACAAAAATGGGCATTTAATATCTCTACACACACACACACACACACACACACACACACACACACACACACACGCTCTGATATAACAAAGACCCCAAGAGACTGGTTGCCCTGGCAATGAAGAATCATTTGTATATTCAAGGATTTTCTTGTTTAAATTTAAGCTAGCTTCTTGAACTTATCGAACTTTCTCGAGCTTAGCTTTAGGCCTCCCTCCTCAGACAGAGGTCTGACAACTATTTCAGCCTCTAGCAAGGCAGGAAGCTTAGAAGTAGGAGCAAAACCTCACAAGCCAGCCAGCCTGGCTTTGAATTTCAGTTCTCTCATTTCTCAGCTGTGTGACCTGGGTAAGCTGCTTAACCACCTTGAGCCTCTATTTCCTCACCTGTAAAATGGGAGTAACAACATTAAAGCAAACTTGCATGGGTTCATCATGAAAATTAGATAGATGAGGTGACATACTACATAGCAAGCATTCAGAACTGTGCCTCATTCCAAGTGTGAGTTATCGGTAATAGTGGCTTGAAATGGGTTTACACCGCCTGGCAGGAAAACATTGAATTCTTTTTTGTTTTTGACTTGAGTCTTTGAAGCGCTTTCATCTCATTTCTTCTTCTTTTGTATTTGTGGAGGAGGATGTTTAGCCATCCTTGGAGTACAATCTTCTATTAAAAACCATTATTAAGTCTCTTCAAGTTTCTCTTTTGCAGTAAATGATCCAGATTACTTAATGGTTTGGTTTTACATGTTTTAATCACTTATTTGAACTTGTCAACCATCTCCAGATACAGTACACACAGAAATATTGTCTAGGAAAATTTGTTACTGAAATTCCTTATCATCTGTGGTCCATTAGCTCACATGTTTAAAATTCATTGTTTTTATTTTTATTATTTATTTATGTACTTATTTTTGCAAGACAGGGTCTCACTTTTTTGCCCAGGCCAGAGTGCAGTGGCACAATCATAGTTCACTGCAGGCTCGAACTCCTGGGCTCAAGCAATCCTCCAGACTAAGCTTCCCCAAAACCCGTTATTCTTAAGAGCAAAGTTGAGTTCCATCATATTGGTCATTTGGTTTCACTCCATCATGTTGCCAAAACCACCTATTTCTCAGATGCATAGTTTAACACAAACCAAACCAGAAGATACCATAGGTCATTCATTCATTCAACATTTACTAAGTGACTGCTGTATGCCAGAGGCTGGGCTATGCTCTAAGATCACAAAGAGGATACTTCTTAGTTGGAAGAGCTTACAGCTTGGGAGAGAAGACACAGAAGGAAACAAATCATTACAAATGCCTTTCCATTGGGTATCATACCTGAAAAGAGAAGGTGAGGCCAGAATACCCTTGGGGCAGAAGGGAGGGAGGATTAAGCTCAGGGAACAGCTTTACAGGGAAGGTGACATTTGCACCCCTATTAAAGAATGGCAAGAATTGAGGAGTACAAAAAGGAGAATATTCGAAGAAGAAACACCCAGGGATGATTTTCACGTGGAAACATTAGGTAACCTTAGGAGGGGCTGCTGTGACTGAGGCCCAAGGTCAAGGAAGGGAGCAGAGTCATGAAGCTACCCAGGGTCAGCCAAGGCCAGGCTAGGAAGCTTGAGCTTCATTCTTCAGGCATCCAGGGGCAGAGGAGGGTGCAAGAAGAGACATGGCACGGTCTCATCTGTTTTGCACAAATCACTCTGGACGCAATGAAGAGGGGAGAGTGGACGTATTTGAGCCTAAGTTAGGAAGGGGAAAAAGGATGCTGGGGTTGTGGAGAAAGACTATAAAACCCACACAAAGGAGGGCTGATGGAAAGATGGAAATTAATTTCAGGTCTATTTAAAAGATAGCATTTAGAGACCCATTAGTGGGAGGTGTCAGGTTTGGGAAAGAGGAGGAAAAGACCGGAGGAGTCCAGAAGAAATTTCCAGATTTCTGGCATGGACAACTGTGAGGGCAATCGTGCCAGATAGTGCCAGAATGAAACTAATATAGATTGGCACAAATCTATCTCTTAGAAATGTACCTCAGAGACATATGTTCTGCTGAAGGTCAGTAGGGAAGGCCAACTTCATGTGCAAAGAGCAGTATATATATTTATTACTAGCTATTCTTTTTATAATACTTTTTAATATATGTGACATATATGAGCTAAGACAGTATTCATGTAGGAATTTTCATTTCTCATTTTCTGGCAATTCTGTGTTCAGATATAATGAGATGCTAGCATTATTCCAGTTATCTACGCCTAGTGTAGTATATATCTATGGTTCAAGATTATCATCTTCCCTGACTCCCCACTAGAAGGTGAGCTTTGTGAAGCTGGGGACTTTGTCTGTTTTGTCCTCGTCTCCATTTCCAGCCCTGAAAACTAAGTTTGACTCCCAGTAGGTGCTAAATACTTATTGAGTAAATGATTGAATTTCCATGTGGGTAAAAAGAAACAGCCATTTCCTTTACTAATGAGGAAAGAAAAGGAAAACAAAAAACAAACCTGGACTTAAAACAGTTTTTCACAAAAAGATCCAATTTGCAAAAATGGAACTGAAGTTTGAAAGCTATTTTTCTCCCTGCAGCTCAACTTCTGGGAAAATCACAGCTGCCAGCTTAGATGGTGGTTTTCACTGCCCAGTTACAAATTCTGCACAGTTGTACATATTGGCAGGGCTCAGCTTCCTTAAATGCCACTGGATCAGTGGGGAAATGGTGATTTTCCTTATTGATTTAATGCCAGTTCCTCTTTTATGAAAAATCCCACGTGCTGCTCACTGGCATATGTACCATAAAAACTGAACGTAGGGGGCCAGAAATTAAGTAAGTCACTCATGTTCCTCTCCAGCCATATGACGTTAAACCATCTCTACTTTCAGGCTGGAATGTTCAATCATTCTCCCTTTAAATTTAACAGAGTAATTATTCCTCCTGGTGGATTGCACATATGCTCCTTTGATCTATGAAATACTCATTCCTGGATGAACTTTAAGTTCCCAAGAAATGCATGTAAAATACTGTTTATGAGTCGCTGGAGAAATGTTTCACATTCTCATTACTCCGGAGTAGTCACACCAAACCTCTCTCTCCAAGATTCATTTTTTCACCCAAGAAGAGGAAAGAACTTCGGGCAGTCGCACTGTGACAATCATCACCATCGTCGTACTTTCCACAGATTTTACTCAGTAGCCCCACAGAAATTACAGTGTATGGCTGGGCACGGTGGCTCATGCCTGAAATCCCAGCACTTTGGGAGGCCAAGACTGTTGGATAATAAGGTCAGGCTAACATGATGAAACCCCATCTCTACTAAAAATACAAAAAAAAAAAAAAAAATTAGCCATAGTCCCAGCTACGCAGGAGGCTGAGGCAATTGAATCACTTGAACCCAGGAGGAGGAGGTTGCAGTGAGCTGACATCACGCCACTGCACTCCAGCTTGGGCAACAGAGTGAGACTCCATCTCAAAAAAAAAAAACAAAAACAAAAAACCTCAAACTGCAAAATGAAATTAATAGTCACCAATGAACGACACAGTCGTAAGCTCTGCACTGTTTTAGAAGAGGACAGGGGTAACAAGACAGTAATCCTGAAGGAAGCAGACTTGAATTTGAGCTGGACCTGAAGTCGGGAGCTAGGGTGAGAAAAGGCAGAGTGGTGGGAACATTTGTGAACCAAAGCTTAGGTGGGGGTTGTGGCAGGCAGGGTGGGGATAGACTGGGCATGACCTTGAATGCCACTCTAAGGACTTTGGACTTGATTCTACAAGCAAGGTGGAATTATTAAGAGGTTTTGAGTAGAAATGATGTGAGCTGAACAACACTTTTGAGAAACTAAATCTAGCAGGGATCGGTGCTACAAATTAACGGAGGCGTTTCAGAATTGAGATCGTGAGACCTTGACCCAGGCTGGGGGCAATGGGACGTCTCCATCATACAGTACATTCCTGTGAATACTTCTTAGGGATTCGTATGAAATTGTGCCGCGGTGTGCCTAGCTGTCTCTGTACTGTCAGACAGTGATACTGTGATCCTGTGTGCTGCCTGGAGCCGGTCTCATTCATTCAGCACCCTAGATTGGACTTGGAATGGGCCCAGGTGTGACCTGTACACAAACCTCAGAGAATCCAGGCAGCATAGATTGTAAAAGCTGGGAGGAATCTTGGAGCCCTCCAAGTCTACCTCCTCAACTTACCGAGAAAGAAGCTGACTCTTGCTCATCTCCCTAATGACGGATTCAGCATGGGGCCTCAGATCTCCTTCCTATGCACAAGCAGTGCTTCTGAGGCCAGTACAGATTCTGCTTTGAGGTGTTGTGTACCAATTCTGGTGCAATCCAGAAGCATTTCAAATGAGTGAAGGAGTTGCTTGTGTTTTCTTGCCCTAATTGAGATCATTGAAGCTCCTCTCCTTTACTCTACACCAAGCCCCCCAGATCCAGTCCCTCCCTGAGTCCCCAACTTCATCTCTGCCAATTCCCTGCCTTGCTGCTTTCCCACAGCACCCTGTTATTTCTTGCATCCTGCCATTGGTTGTGCTGTCCTCATATCTGAAGGCTTTATGTCCCCTCTTAGGCCACATCACCTCCAGGCCTCAGCCCTCCCTTAGGTGGACCAAATTTCTTCCTTGGAGCTCCATGCTACCCTGCATAGGGCTCAATCACTGTGTCTCATGGTGTCTTGTAATTGTCTGTTTATGTGTCTGAGCCCTGCATAGGGCTCAATCACTGTGTCTCATGATGTCTTATAATTGTCTATTTATGTGTCTGCCTCCTACCCCTCAACTGTGAGCCCCCTGAGGAAAGGAACTGTGGGTATGCATCATTGAATACTCAGCATCTAGCACAGTGCCTGGTACACAGTAGGCATTGGAATGTCTGATAAATAAGTGAATGACAGTTGTACATTTGTTTTCTTGGTATATTCAGTCATTTAATAAATATTTATTGAGCAATTACTTATAATTGAATTGGCGCTGTGTAGTTACACTTAAACGTCCAAATAAGCCTATCCTCTCAAGCTCCAAATTATGCACACATAAATTATACATGTGAAATGTTAACATGCACACGCAGCAGAGTGTGCATATCTACAAATACCAGAGCTAGCAAATGCAGAAAACTGTGTGCCAGATGTCCCCAAAATTTACAAAGAACCAAGAACCAAAAATGACAGTTAGCTCCATAAGCCCAACAAAAGAAAAAAAGAAAACAAGGAAAAGAGTGAAAAAGCAAAAGAACAAAAGAACCTCAAGCATAAGGAAGTGGCTGTTTTTTTCTCTGTGCTCGAGCTTGGGGTGGGGAAGATTCATAAAAGCATTCTGTGCTGGACCGGTTCATGTTAAGTCTGAGTTCCTCAAGGGCTGACTCTCCGGAGCTGTTTGGAAAATTGATTGCCATGCATGAGTCGGGGGATTGGTTTTTTTTTCCACTGGAAATTGTTAATGGGGACTGCATTAGCGGCCCCTTATCGCGTTGCCTGATAGAGAGACAGCAGGTTTGCCCAAACAATTCTGGAACGCTGATCACTGCCAATTAGGGGAGTATTGTCTGGCTGACATAATCAAGTGAGTATAAATATATTTATCGTGATTGGAATGGGGAAGGGAGACTGCACAGAGATTGAGGCAGAAGCCGTCCCCCCACTGCCTGGCTCCAGCCTGGATCCAGCCCAGTGTGTCACCCTGTGCTCAGCAGAGGTGGTCACTGGCTTTCTGAGGTGGAATGCACAGTGGAGAATTCAGGACTAGAATTGCTTCTCCCAGAGAGCAACTTGTCTCTCCTTATTTTTCCTCCTCTCTTCTCTTTTTTTCATGCTCACCTCTGTGAAAGCTGAAGAGAGAACAGAAAGGAAATGCCACATTGATCACATTTTAATTCTGCTCCGCCGGCCATGCTATCCCCACTTAGCTTCTCTGTAGTGGAAAGTGATGGCAAGGCATAGTGCCCCGACCAGACCCCCCACCCTCTCAGCCCGCCGGCGTGTGCAAGTCAGTCTGGCATTGAGTTTATTTTATTGTTGATTTGTGGAACTTTTATGGGAATACCTGTGATGTGTCTCAGCCCTGGGATTGAAAGACTCTGAGAAAAACAGTCCTTTGCAATGGACTAGAGGTGGGAGGAATTGCTCACATTTAAACAGCTGAGAAGGAAGCATGTTTAAGTCACATCTGGTGGCATTCCTGTTGTCTGAATGGAGAGCAGGGTCTTTTTAAGCATCTGCCCAGATTTCAAAATGCAGGCTGCATCGTTTCTTCCTGAAACAAATGGTCAAATCGTATCATCACGGGAGCGGTCAATGACAAAACTGATCTCACGGCTAGATTTCAGCTCTGGTCCATGCAGGCCCAATCCATCTAAGGCGTGACCTTTTTTTTTTTCCCTCTGCACCCCTGACTACTTGATAATGGCCATTTACAGGGCCAAGTTGATTTCAGCTATTTTCCTCTATCCCACGTGTGCTGCCCTGCCTGACCAATTGAGGGCTGAGGTCCCTTTCCAATGGCTACAACAAGGTAAAGAGGCCCTGTCCTTCTGTCTCCTTCATCCTTTAGTTTGTCTTCACAGCTACAAATTGCTCTTAGGCCTGCCTTCCCGGATTTCACCAAAACTATTTTCTTACTGGTACTACAGATACCACAAGTGGAGATGTAAGAAGGAAGGGGCAGGTCCACAAATAAATAGGGAGCTCAGATGGGAGAAATGTCATTAGAGACATCACTCTCCCTAAAGACATCTGACCACCCACGTTCCTGCCTCTTCCTGCTACCATTTTCCTCCTTTGGCTGCTTAGAAATTGTTGAGGCCAAACTCCTTTCACCCAGATTCCAGAAATACACATATTTCCTTTGCTTTCCAAATCTTAATGGATGAAACACCTTTTTTTTTTTTTTTGTCCTCGATCTCTTGCCAGAAATATTGTTTTTTGAGAACCAGAGCTCATTTATCTCCAAGGGAGAAAGAAATCCATTCCATGTTTACCCATTAACAAATTACCACTTAAGCGAAAATACTGGGACTTCTCTCTTTCTCTGCTAATAAATGGGTTATGCACCTTGGTTCAAGCTTGGCAGAGGTGGATGGCTAGCCACTGTTCCCTTCAAGTTGGCCTAATTTCCTCTTGTTGGCTTTTGTTTCCTTGAAGCACAGAGATTTCTTGGTGCTTTCTTCGCTTGATTCTGCTTTTAAGGAATGTGCCCAGCTCCTTCAAATCTGTTTGTTTAGTAAGCTGAGTTGATTAAATCCCTAGCATTTGTGGAGTAGTCTCCTGTGTTAGGTGCTATGGGCTACTCCCCACTTGAAAGCTGAACGGAATCACCCATCTGAATACTAACTTCCTCCTAATCCATTGGTTTTTCTGCTGTGTAGACAGGGATATGAAGTAGCCACTTACCAAGAGATAATGTGATGTCATAAACCGAGCTTGAGTTCTAAAGTGACCAAGACCTGGGTTGTACAGTAATGCAGGCTTGGGTACATTGCTGCTCTCTTTTGAGTCACACATTCCTCATTATAGTTGCTGATGGGAACAGCAGAGCTGTCTGTTCATCTTTGCTGTTCTCCATAATGAGATAGAACCAAGCAGACAGTGAAGAGCCTGGTCTAATCACACAACATTGGTGCAAATTATATATGGTCATAAGAAAGTATTTTTTATCGAACATTTAGGTAGCATTTGGTGTGGTATTTGATGCATGTCATTTAGTTACAGAGATAAAACCTCCGAGCACACACAAAGCTCTTGACCTGGTTGAACATTACATCTCATACATTTTGATGCTTTTTACTAAGGTTCCTTCCTGCCAGGAAGTTGTAAAAGAGAAGATGGAAGTCTATTTAGAAGTGGTGTAGCAATATCAGTTTCCTGGCTTTGATACCTATGGTGATGTAAGATGTCCCCATTGGGAGAAGTGGGGTGAAGAGTACAGGGGACCTCTCTGTACTATTTTTGCAATTTCCTGAGAGAGAAGAAAAGAGAGAAAGAGGGAGAAAGAGAGAGAGAGCGAGCAAAGAGGGAATGAGCTTGGCTTTAGTCCCTGGCTAGACAAATATTTATTTTGTTTGCCTCTTTGTGTAGATTTTGTGTAGCTAGCACTCCCTTTTCTGTGGAAGAGAAGAAAGAAAATAGAATGAGCTGAGGACCCCTGCCAACATTATGTTAGAAAACCACCTACTTCCTGCTTCTCCCCATCCTCTTTACCTTTACAGACTTACCTTCTCCATCCACACTCACCTTGTCCTCCTTCCTTCCATTCAAAGGTGCGATTCCTCTCCTGCTGAACAAATGAACTCCTCCACCTGAGCAAGGTGTCCCATCCCTTCCTGCTGTCTCCAAGGCTCAGTCCTGATACATAGTCTCTCTGGGTGAATTCCTTCTTACTCAGGGTTTTAACAACTATCTATATTGGAATTGCATCCAAATTTACAGCTCTACCCAGACTTTTTTATTGAGTTCTATACCTCCATATCCAACCTAGATCATTCACAAGCGTCTCAGACTCCTCGATAATTACTTCCTCTTTCTATATTCTGTTATCTCAGAAAATGCTACCAACATCTACCCTAATGCCCCCAGCAGGAACCAAAGAGTCACTCTAGACCTGTGCTGTCCCTAGTCCTTCACACGTCGCTAGCCCAAATTGAAATGTGCTGTAAGTGTCAAATGCACACCAGATTTCAAAGACTTAGTTTGGAAAAAAAATAATGCAAAGTATCTCAATAATATTTTATATTAATTTCACACTAAAATGATGATATTTGGGACATACTGGGTCAAGTAAGTCATTAAAAATCATTTCTTTTTCCTTTCTAATGTGCCACCAAAATATTTAAAATGGCCTATGTGACTCGCATTCTGTTTCTGTTGGACGCCACCATTCCAGACTCTTTTCTGTCTTTTAGCCCCTTCCAGCTGGTCATAATGCATAGTGATTCCCTTGAGTTAAGGCAAGGGAGAATAGTGGTTAAGTGCACAGGCCAAGTTTGAATCCTGGCTCCCCCATTTTTTGATATATATGAACCTGGGCAGTTAACCCCTTTGAGCCTCACTTTCCTCATCTGTCAGCTGGATGCAATAGCAGTTCTTATTTTCAGATTCTTGCATGCTTTAAATGAGATGATGTCTAAAGCACTTGATATGGAGATAAAAACATGTGCACAGACTCAATGTCAAAAGGAAGAGCCTGGTCTCTCACTGTGGTTGTTCAGGCCCTCATCATCACTAGCCAAGACTACTGCAATGCTTTCTCCATCTTCAGTTCACCTGCCCTCCAGTCCTTCATACTGCCATCTGATTAAACATTCCTGAATGCAAATGTTGTCAGATTTCCAGTGACTTCCCATCATCCTTGGTATGGAGTCCAGAGTCCTTGGCATGCTTTCAATGTCCTCCGTGATCTGCCCCCAGTCCAATCACTGATCCCATTTCCTTCCAGTCCATGATTGAACCAGTCGAGTGCCCAACTCCTACTTGCACACACCATTCTCTATGTATGTCACATGTGAGCTCTCTACTCTGCCTAGCTACTTGTTTTTAAGACTCAGTTCAATTGTCCCCTCATGCGGGAAGCTTCCACTAATCCCTCCTGCACCTGTGTGCATCCTAGGTGAGATTAGGAGCCTGCCCCTTGGGTCCTTGAACCACTTGAGGTTTGGTTCCTTTATCACACTGATGTCACTGGTTTGGCTGACTTGTTTTCTTTCCTATAAGACTGAACTGTCTGAGGTCTTAAGATGGGCTTTCTAGTCCACACTGGATCTTCATGCTCTGCATAGGGCTTGGCACAGAGTGGGCTCAGGAAACGTTTGTTTAATGAATACACAAAGCATATGGATACTCCTGAGAGAAGGTGGGCAAGACAGCCTCGCAGAGTTAAGCGGCAGAATATCTGAAAACAAACCTGGGGAGAAATACCACTTCCTGGAAGTACAGAGGGAGGAAGGAGAGAGAAGAATTTGTGCAAGGAGTCAGTAATGGAGGACTTGAAATGAAAGGGTTAATTAAAGAGAGAACATCATCCAAACAACAGAACCACATTTGGTACTGTTGGTGGTTTTGTAACTTCCTCTGAAATGGTTCCAGGAAGAGACAAGGTTCTAGAATGGTGCAAATCATATGAAGAAAGGATGGGGAATAACAAGTCAATTCAAGGATTATTTGTCATCAGGACTAGATACATGGGTGGTACAAGTAAATGTCAACCTGGTGACTACATGATGGGACTAGTAATAATTTACTGGGACTGGTGCCCAGGAATTTTTTTTGCTGTGGTGCAGATGCCAAGCATGGAAAAATTTGATGAGTTTTAGGCATGAGAAAGTCGATGGTGAATTTGAGAGTAACAACATGAAATGGCAGAGTAATCACAAGAGAAATGTCTGAAGATGTAAGAGTTTAGAAGACTTCTGCTTTACCACAAATATGGATTTCAAGAAAAAAATCCCTTATAAGAAGAGAAATTTTAATACATAAAACCTGTTTATCAAAACACACAGTATTCCATAACATATAATGGTAAAAGCATGCCTTTTGGCTCACACAATATTAAAAGCAGCAAATAACACAAGAAAGGTAGAGAAAACAGAAGGTACAACATCTTGTGGCTCACAGGATACATGAGTGGGATTTTGTACTTCTATTCCAAACCACAATCTTCACTAGTCTAAAGACTTAATTCTGCCGTGACAGGCGGATCACCTGAGGTTGGGAGTTCAAGACCAACCTGACCAACATGGAGAAACTCTAGCTCTACTGAAAATACAAAATTAGCTGGGCACAGTGGCACATGCCTGTAATCCCAGCTACTCGGGAGGCTGAGGCGGGAGAATCACTTGAATCTGGGAGGCAGAGGTTGCAGTGAGCCGAGATCGCACCATTGCAATCCAACCTGGGCAACAAGAGCAAAACTCTGTCTAAAAAGTAATAATAATTCTAGGATCTCCATACTGCTTATCCCAAAAGCTAGCCCACTCCCCACTTTTCATGTAAGAGATCTTGTGGAACAGGCATTGTATGAGTTGAGGGGCAGCAGGGAAATTCGAGGTGAAAGGGTGAAAAGATACAACGAGTCCTTGCTATTGCTCATAACAGTGTTTCAGTCCACCACTTTGAGATTTCTGTGGAGAAAGCAAAGATTTGGGACATACATATACTAAAACAGGTATTGGTTGCTTATATGAAAATTAACTTTAGCTAGGCATTCTGTATTTTATCCAACAACCCTACCTGGTGAGGTATACATTTTCTTATTCATACTTCCTGCGAGCCACAACACATCTTAATAGTTGTTAGCTATTAAGTACCATGCATAAAAGTGACAATAGCTGGCCGAGCACAGTGGCTCATGCCTATAATCCCAGCATTTTGGGAGGCTGAGGCAGGAGGATCACTTGAGGCCAGGAGTTTGAGACCAGCCTTGACAACATAGGGAGACCCCTGTCTCCACAAAAAAAAAAAAAAAAAATAGCTGAGTGTGGTGGCATGTGCCTGTAGGCCCAACTACTTGGGAGGCAGAGACAGGAGGATCACTTTAGCCCGGGAGTTGGAGGCTGCAGTGAGCCATGATTGCATCACTGCATTTTAGCCTGGGCCCACAGAATGATACCCTGTCTAAGAAAAAAAAAAAAAAAGTAACAATAGCTAACAATTATTGAGTGTCTACTATGTGCCAGGCACCATACTAAGTGGATTAGATGGATATTCCACACATTCTTCCCGAGAACATTATGAGGCAGGCACTATTATCATCCCTGTTTTTAAAATGAGGAAACTGAGGCTCAGAGATGTTAAACAACTTGCTAAGAGTCACCCAGAAAGCTAGTGGTAGAGAAGGATGTGAACACTTGACAGCCTGTCCAAGGCTCGTGTGCTTGCCCATCTTACCCACATGGTGGCAGCACTGAGCAAGGCAGGGCAGATACATCAAGTCCCCCGGAAGAATAAGAGAAAGTGAGACCATGGGGTATGAGGCGGACAGGCCCTGAGTAACACTTTAAAGGAGTAGTTGAAATTAGCCCCAGTGCTTTTAAGTAAGAAAAATGTGCTAGTTCTAGACAGATGCAGCCCCATACCAGGACTCATAGCTTGACGAGGACACTGGCCGAATTTCAGCCCCTGCTACCACCTCAGCCTGAGGCCTTTGTGCAGTGAGCAACCTGCACGACTGTACATAGCAATGTGAGTTCAATGGCAGAAGGAAGAGCAGTGCAGAGACAAGGATGTCGATGGGTTCCTTAGAGAACAACGGGCAGCCGTTTACTAAAGCATATTTGCATGGTGCAGGTGGTTTTCTAAAGTTAATTTTGACAGACAGGATGGGGAGAGATTGCTGAAAGCCTGAAATGGCAAGAGAGACTTAAGTGGATCTGGGAGGTCATGTGACAAATGTGAAATGGACAAATTCTAAATGGGAAAATGACCCTCAGAAAGTTGTGTGTCAAGGCCAGGCGCGGTGGCTCATGCCTATAATTCCAGCACTTTGGGAGGCCGAGGTGGGTAGATCATTAGAGGTCAGGAGTTCAAGACCAGCCTGGCCAACATGGTGAAACCCCATCTCTACTAAAAATACAAAAATTAGCCGGGCGTGGTGGCAGGCACCTGTAATCCTAGCTCCTCAGGAGGCTGAGACAGGAGAATCTCTTGAGCCTGGGAGGTGAAGTTTTCGGTGAGCCAAGATTGCGCCGCTGTACTTCAACCTGAGCAACAGAGCGAGACCCCATCTCAAAAAAAAAAAAAGAGGTGTGTCAAAAGCTTCAACACACAGGGGCCTTTGCTCCGTCAAGCAAGGAGGATAGGGTGCAGGAGGAACAGGAACACAGAAGCTAAGGCGACAGCAGCCGCACAAAAGAAAATTCTATGGCTTGCAAAAGATGTCAAGGAAAGTGGAAAAACAAATGCTGAAGAGGGACAGTGAGTGAAAAGATGAGTTTCTTCCACTTGGCATCTCCCAAATATGGCCCTGAAGGAAGAGTTGACCCTGTTACGGTGTATTTCTTTTTCCTGAGGGGTTAGTAGAGTGACATGTAAGGAAAGGGCCACAGGTGCAGCACAGCTTGATTTCAGCCAGGCTTTGCATGACACCCTAGAGAGCAGAATGAGGACAGACAGGCCGAAGGATAACTGCTTAATTGGGTAGTTTTGAAGCTGACGCTCAGAGTATTGATTAAAGGGGTCAGTGACAACCTGGAGGAGGTCTTTAGGTAAAGAAACTGAGTTCAAAAATAACCAACTTGCATGAATGAAGAAGCCGAGATTTGAACCCAGCCCTACCTGACCCAAAAGTCCACGTTCCACTTATTACAAAACAAAGACCAAAAAGGTATGAAGTTCACTTATGAAAGAAGAATTGAAAGATATAACCACAGAGTTATCTGTACAAATCCATGCCTGGACAACTGCGATAGGCTGAGAAATTGGCCAGAGGGAGAGAACAAAAACAAGATGAAAGAAAGGTAAAACATGAAGCCCTGCGTTTTGGTTCCAGGAAACCCGCTGCAGAGGTGGAGAGGTCCAGCTTGACCCTCTTCATGTCGGGAAACACCTGAGCTTTTGTGGTAGTCTTTGTTGCTTGATTCCCAAATAGCAGCTGGGCGTGGTGGCACACAACTGTAGTCCCAGCTACTCGGGAAGCAGAGGCAGGAGGATGCCTAACGCCCCAGAGGTCAAGGGTATAGTGAGCTGTGCTCACGCCACTGAACGGCAGCCTGGGCACAAGAACAAGACCCTATCTCAAACAAAACAAACAAAAACCATCCAACAATGTAACATGATTACAAAACTCTCGTGTACATATGAAGTGATTAAATCATCCTACTCTACTCAGCCCAGCTCAGACCGTATCTTGAATACTGGGTTCAAGTCTAGATAATGTATTTCAAGAAAAACATTGAATAACTGAGAGGAGACCTGAGGAAAATGACCAGGAGATCAAGGAGTTGGAACCTTGTCACATGGAGAGTTGTCAAGCACCCTGGGGTTATTTAAACTTAGAAACGAGAATTTGGGATTTGGGATTCTCATTTTCTCTTTCTTTTTCCTTCCTCTCTTCCTCTTTATCTTTCTCTCTCTCTCTCTTTCTCTCTCTCTCTCTCTTTCTCTTTCTCTCTCTCTCCCTCCCTCCCTCTGTCTGTCTCTCTCTCTCTCTCTTTCTTTCTTTCTCATTCTTTCTTAGCGCGGAATTCAGGCTGAAAGAGCTTGTGGTTCAACATAAGCAATTCACCAAGCTGTCAGCTCTTTCCAATCCCAGCCCTCCCCCATGCCCATTCTCTATCATCTCAATGAATTAGGGAAAGACTGACTTTCTGGACCACTTCTAACTTTGAGAATCTAGGATAGGGGCACTATTTAATCAAAACTGGCAAATAAAAAGAAAGAGAACTGTTTTAAACAAGACAAATAGGTGTTCCTTAGTTGAACCAAACTCAAATTATGAAGAACTAAATTTCCCAAAAACAAGAATATTATCATTCGCTTGATGAAAGGAATTTGCCGTATTATCCCTTTTACTGGCAGTGTTTTTAGTCCCTTTACTTGTAAAAATGTCATGCCCGCTTTTCTGGGATAGACTTATCGAATGAACCAAGGTGAGCTTCTCTATGGGTAAATGATGACTTTTGCAAGCTTTGAGATCAGTGAGCTAAAAAAATGACCAGCAGTCCAACAACAAATGAGGGCTTAAGAACGTAAGTAAAAGTGACAAGATTAAAGTAATTGTGGTCATGCTGTCCTCTGCAGACACTTTTGTGCTTTGCCCAGATGAGAATTAAGGTAGCCCAGGACATAGGTGGTGAGGAGAAGGAGGGGGGCACTGAGCATATTTGCAGCATTTGTGAACAAAATCACAGCCCGGTGAAAAGAGAGCAAGAAGGTGGAGGCTTTCAAATCCGTGATAAATAAGCCGTGCTTTCAGAGCCAAAATCAATAAAAACAAACGTGAAATGAACAGAAGGGAAGAGGGGAAAAAGAGAACATGAGGGCACCATAAAATCCTGGTGATATATTCTGGGGAAATCATGATGTGAATAGAAAATGGGAAGTGAAAGAAAATGAAGCCTGGAGATTTGTAAAACGTCTGTCTGTCTGTCTGTCTGTGTGTGTCTCTCTCTCTCTCTCTCTCTCTCTCTCTCTCTCTCTCTCTCTCTCGACTACCATTCTCATCTGCCCCCGCCACCCCCACCCCACCCTCCACCCTTCTGATGGGGTTCATTAAATGATTTCTGATCAGGAGGAGGGCACTATTTTTAATGCTTCACTTATGTTTGGGTTTTGCCAGCAGGATTCGAGGTGTTTCTGTAGACAATTGTTACTGCTTTAGGAAACAATAGGAAGAAAATGAGGAAACAGTAAGCGATACCTCAGTCTAGCCGCAGAGTGAGGCTCAAAGCGGCGTCTCCAGCGAGCTTAGTGGGCTCTCTTCGCCTTATTGGTGGTGTTTTGGAGTGATGATTTCATGGTGTCATTTTAATAAGAAAAGTGTTGGAGAATTAAAAGTGGAGGTTATGTGAGATGCACTTTCTCTAACTGGATTCATGGTAAGTTATTAATGTTTCAAGGAGAAAGAAAACTTGAAGGAGCAGAATATATTGTGGGAAAAGTTGATGATGGGAAAAGGGAGAGAACTGTGGCAAATGAGACAGAGGGAGAGAGAAAGAGAGAGAGGAAGAAAGAGAGAGACGGGGGTGAGGGGAACCGCCAGAAGGAAAGGAAAAGAGCGACAGTTTCTAAGTCTATTAGCTGAGATTGTTTCCATTTCTGCAATTGCCTTAAAGCACATGATTGCTTGGTGTGAAGTCAGCCGGGTTGATTGCAGTCTTTACCTCCTTGACCAAGAAGTAATGGGCTTGAATTTCTTGGATATGTGAAAATAGCTCTTGTCCATTTTTTGGCTAAAGGACAGGCGCCCAGGAAGGTTGAGAGGGCCTCAGCTCTCAGCAGTCATCCTGAGCAAGCAGCAGGGCTTTGGTTATGTTGCTCATACCAGGAGAGGCAAAGCAGCAAAGGGAAGAGAACACACAGCCTTAGGCACCAACAGACATGTACTCAAATCTCTTGCCTCCATTTCCAACCTATAAAATGCAAAAGATAATAATAACCATAATAAATGTTGCAACGAGCAACCGTTTGTAAAGTCCTTGACACCTGAGAGACGGTTTCAATCAATGGTAACTTATTCTCAGCTGGTTCGTGTTTCTAGACGTTGGCAAAGTCTGGGTGGTGTGTGTCCCCTCCACGGCTGTCCTGGTGCTTCCTGTTTAAAGGTAGCATCACAGTGATGGCCTCTGCGTGGACGGCAAGGTGTCGAAGCCAAGGGTCCTTTCCTTTGGTTAGTGCTGTCTTGTCTCTTTGCTCACTGAAGTGTCTTGATTAGTGTTGTAGCTTCTGATGACACTGCAGCTAAGACTCCACAGGCAGTGGGGAGAAGCCAGAGCCTGCCCAGGGAAAGTGAGGAAACATAGGTGCTTGAGAGGCTGAAAAGTAGGATACGCTTGGTGGCCTTACAATTTGTGAAAACACTTTTGAATTCGTCTCTACAAGAAAGGATGCTAGAGAACCAGAATGCAAAAATGCTTTGAAGAAAGAGCCGCTGAGCAGTCGAACCAAGCATTCTACCTCCTCTTCCCTGCAACACTGGGGGCTAAGGATTATTATTTGCATTTGTGGTGAAGAAACTGAGGCACAGAGAAGTTAAGCTAAGGTTCTCCAGCTACGAAGTAAGCAGCAGAACCTAAAGTTTGAAGCCAGGTCTGTCTGATACCCAAGTCCTGTAGTAAACCTCCCCCTGTGGCGGCAAGCCTCGCCTTGCAGAGAGTGGCAAATTAGGGAAAAAAGAATCAAATGTGCTGGAGTTTAACAGGGCGTGTACATTATACTTAAAGAGAAAGACACGTTTCTTACAACACGTTTGAGGACAAATGAAACTTTATGTGATGTATCTTGCACTAAAAAAAGGTTAGATTACATAAGCCAGACTGGTGTTGATTAAAGAAGGACAAGGTAATAAACAAGCGTAAGAAGGAAGAAGTGGCTGGCTCTGCCTTGGGCATCACCCAAGTTGCAGGCAGGGGAGGGGACAGGCCCTGCGTGGGGACAGTCTCCTGAGTTGTCTTCTTCCTTCTCTGCTTCCCTCCCCTCACCACCCCTCCCTCCAAAACCCAAAAAACCTTAAGCAGGAAAGAAAGGAGCTAATTAAAAAACAGAAAAACATCCTTGAGACCAGTGAAATCTCCATAATCCACAGTGACAGACAGGGACCTGCAGAACAGCAATTTGATTAAATAGGGATCTAAGGGATTTAGAGGGGGCTCTCCAGTTGTGTGAAATGTGTCCATACATCTGAAAAATACCGTATTTATTTGGCTTCCAAACCTAGAACCTTCTAATGGGGGAGATGGTTCCCATTTGGAACCAGGGGGAAATCACAAAGCAAGGCCATGGGGTTCCGGGCAGGGCTGGGGATCGCATGTCGGTGGAAACCCCAAGAAACCAGCCAGGGGTCTGCAGGAGGGGCTCTGGTAGAGAGAGGCGTTAGAATGCAAGGGCAGGTAAAGCCACCCTCACAGAGGGTGACTGTGGGCTGAGCCGGAGGCCCTTCCCAGACAGGGAAGACAGAACAGCCTACCTCCCCTGCCCACGCCTCGGTATCTCACTCAAGAACCAGCTGCCCATTAGTCACCTGTCATGGGAGACAGCTATGTCGGCGGTTTTCAGCAGAAGTGAAGCAGCCAGAGGATGAATCGTTATTCGGGGAACACACCTGCGCACAGGACAGGAATGGATGGGAGTGGGGAGCGCCTGGGGCTTCTGTTCATAGCCGTCCTCGTCGCCTCCAAGACTTGCATCAGCAGCTCAGCCGCTGACGAATTATTCTTCTCGGACAAGCTGCAGAGGGCCCCCTCCAGTCTTCCATGTGTTCACCCCTGCCGCTCATGCTGAGGGATTTATGCTTCCTGGGGCTTGGGGGGCAAAATAATGAGTCACCCGGGGAAAAGAGAAAAACAAAAATGCCCTGTATGTGCAAAATCACCTAAAATGGAGCCTTTTAGAGGACACTGAAATCTCAGCCAACTAGCCAGAAATGGTTTGCTGGGGGAATATTTTACGTGTCTTTGCTATCTTTGGATGCAATAGTCAGAAATGTTTATACCTCTTGGAGGGATCACCTGTGCAAACAGGCCAGGTCCTCTTGAGAAGGCTGTTTGTTCTTCTGGGATCTCAAACCTGAGAAGAAATTGTCCTGCATCTCTGACTTGAGAGGTCCAGTTAAGCAGAGGAACTGTTGGCTGTAAATCTTCTAAAGCAGAGGATCCTCTGGGAGACCAAGGCAGGTGGGTCACCTGAGGTCAGGAGTTCAAGACCAGCCTGGCCAACAGGGCAAAACCCTGTCCCTACTAAAAATATAAAAATTAGCTGAGCGTGGTGGCCTGCACCTGTATTCCCAGCTACTTGGGAGGCTGAGGCAGGAGAATCTCTTGAACCCAGGAGGTGGAGGTTGCAGTGAGCTGAGATCACGCCACTGCACTCCAGCCTGGGTGACAGGGCGAAACTCCATCTCAAATAAATAAAGCAGAGGACCCTGACGGCCACCCCCCAGTTCATGGTGGAGGACCCAGGAGGCTCTGCATGAGTTGGTTGTAGCTGCCATGATTCCAACTCCCACGCCAGCCTCTGCACCTAGCCATAGAGCTGCATCTCCAGAGAAAACCAGAAGCAAGACCCTACCAGAAAAGAATGTGAGAGTCTATTTGAAAGGCTCCAGAAGATGAGTTAGGAGTGATTCAAGAGCAGGCACAATAAAGGAATATGTAAGCTTTGTTAGACATTCAGTAAGAAGAGTAAAGAGTAACATTTCCAACATGACCAGCTGATTAAGAGGCATTCTGTAAGCAGGGTGTCTGCTGGTTTAGAATAAAGCAAAAATTTTGTCTTCTGAGAGCCCAAAATGGGGAAAGGCCAGTCCTTGGTCTCTTGGTGAGGCCCAGCCTTTCTTTTCTTTTCTTTTTCATTTTCCCACTTTATCTTCCACATAGATTGGTTTGGGTCTCTAGAAGAATATTTAAGCAGTGGCTCACAGGCAAGATATAAGGTAGTTGTCCATTCTATGCTTACAGATTTTCAAGAAGGGCCATTTGTAACCTTTCTCAGTCTCCTGTTCCCATGTCCAGTGCCCAATAAGAGGTATAAACTGAGGCAGAAAGGCCCCAAACACAGATGTAAGATGCAGATCAAAGAAAAACACACAGTAGGGGTTTCAATACAGGGTCATTAGCCTAGAATCAAAGCAGGAGTGAGGGACTAGTGGACTCGAGAGGAATGGGAACCACCTCTCCAGGCTGCTCCGAAGGAATTTAAGCATCAGACAATGTGCAGGAGAAGATGACCACGAATTCTTTGGCATTTCAGCAGTTCTGTATTTTAAAGGTTTGAGAGTCTTTGAAATGTTCAAGTTTATGTGCCTTAAAACTCATGAGAGACATTGAAGGCATTCACCAAACCTGTCTAGATAAAGGTTACAGGGACTCAAAGATGCAAAGAAAAGTTACGAGATGGAATTGATGGTTTGGGGTGCACCATTGCCCTCTATTGGATTTTAAATAAATCAGACCTCTTAGTGTAGGTGTGTTTCACTATCTCTGGCTGAGTTTGCTTTGAGTGGGAAGTTAAATTGATCCTTTTAAATGGGTCCTTCTGTCTCCTGCCCCTTCCCTGAGGAAATCGGCCAGAGTAACGCTGAGGGCAGGTTGTTTGCATGTCTTCATTCACTCAACAAACATTTCCTAGCTGCCTGCTAAGCCAGGGCTAGGCATTGTAGAGAATCTAAGAAAAAAAAAAAAATCACAATGACTGCCATTTGTTGGACACCTCCTGTGTGTACACATTAATACAAAACAATCCCATGAAGTACTGGTGACTCCGATGCCACGGATAAAGAAACAGGGCACTCAGGAAGTAAATGGCACATTTTGGATTCAAATCCAGGTTCATCTACTACTAGGCCCATATTCTGTCCACTAAGCTACAACTCTTCCTCTCAAGAAGTTTATAAACTATTAGGGGGAGATAGGATATAGATACAAATGTGTATATCAGGGTCTGACAAACTACAGTCAGTGGGGGCCAAATTCAGCCCATCATGTATTTTTGACCTTGAGCTAATTTACATTTTTACATGGTTGAAAAAAATATCAAGAGAATAATAATACTTCTAGTCATGTAAAAATGCTGTGAAATTCAAATCTCAGTGTCCACAAATAAAGTTTTGTGGGAACCCTGCTATGCCCATTCATTTACCATCATCTAAGCCTGCCTTCCTGGCTACTAAAGCATGGCCGAGTTACTGTGACAGAGACGGGATAGCCCACAAAGCCAAAAATATTTACTCTCTGGCTCTATACAGAAAAGGTTTGACAACTCCAGGTCTGTACTCCAGGGTGGAATGTTCTGTATCCATAGGAGAGGGTTTTTTGTTTTTTGTTTTTTAAGTGCTTGAGCAGTTCAGAAGAGGAGAAACAAATTTATTTGGCCCACAGTGTGCAGAGCTGGAGGGGATAGACAGGTGTGCTCTGTTTTAAGACTCAATGCATGAAAACCCAGATTTTAAAACAGATAAATTAAAAGGTAGTTATTTGCATAACAAATTTTCCGTTCATTTTATAAAGCAATTTACCACAGGGTTCCTTTATAGAGTGAGCCTCCATAATACATGCTAATATGATTCCATTTACAAATACTCTATTCATTATCACTTTTCTAGAATATACCTATTGTATACAGTGAGGCTTAACTATAATCATTTTTTCCTGACAGTATAAGGTTTCCTACTTCTGAAAAGTGATTGGGCTGACCTTGTCAATTCAACTGGGGGCGGAAGCACTCTTCTTTATTGTCTCCGAGAGGGGCTTTACCTGTTAAACAGCAAGCCTGTGGATTCTGGCTCTGCATTGTGTGATGTTGAGTAGTTGGTATAATTTTACATTTTTCACTAAGCTCCTCTTGGTAGCTGCAGCCAAAGTCCTAAAGTGTAAACTCGTCTCACTATTCTCTTACTTCATTTCATATGCAAGATACGCCAATAAAAATTGTCTGTTGGCTGGACATGGTGGCTCATGCCTGTAATCCCAGCACTTCAGGAAGCTGAGGTAGGCGGATCACTTGAGCCCAGGAGTTCGAGACCAGCCTGGGCAACACAGTGAGACCCCCCCCATGTCTACCACAAAAAAAAAAAAAAAAAAAATTAGCGAGGCGCGATGGCACGCATCTGTGGTCCCAGCTACTCAGGAGGCTGAGGTGGGAGAATCCTGTGAGCCAACAAGTTCAAGGCTGCAGTGAGCTATGATCACACCACTGCACACCAGGCTCGTCAACAGAGGAAAACCTTGTCTCTAAAAGATTAATTAATTAGTTAATTAATTAATTTTGTTGCTGATGTCCTGATAAATATGCGACAAGCAATACTTGTAAAAAGCAATGTTTCTCTGTCTTTTTAAAAAATTTCAAGGCATTATCTTATCTGAATTACAACATAAACTGGAGCAAGTATTCAAATTAGAGCTCGCCCCAGGAAAACAGGAAGTGATAGCAATTTAGGACCTGTCTCCTTCTCTCACGGGGTCCTGAGCCTGAATCTTCGCATGGCTTTGTGGTGTTATGCAATTGCTCTTTGTAAGAGATATGTAAAATGGAAACCTTCGCTATTCATAGCCAACTTAGGAGGAGCTGAATTTGATCAAGAAGTTTCTTGCCGGGTACCATTTTGATGGTAACTACGTGTTTCTGAACAAATCCACTTATAATCTGGGTTTCAATGGAGGTTATTTTAAAGAGCTGCCGCGTGGCTTTTGTTTTCATCCACTGTGGTGGCTGTGTTTTAGAAGTAGACAAGCATTCCTGGTATATAGCCTGAATATTTTTTAGGTTTTTTTGGTGGTAAAAGAAGCTCACATGGAAATGCAGGGGCAGAAAAAATCACGTTCAGGGCAGTCCTGTGTGGCATTACCCTCTGGTAAAGCAGATCCATACTGCATGCTGCTAATGACTATTGCATGACAGCTCTTAAAGGGGTAAGCGAGCGAGGTGCAGAGGGCTGGTAAGAAGCAGAGCTAGCAGTGAGGCCCTACAAATGGCGTCATCATCAACGGGGTTGGTGGGGCGGGGGCTGGGGGTGCTGCCGCTGCAGGTGGCTTGGCTACACTTGGAGGCGGCAGCTTCTCACACTGTATGGCAGGTAGCATTTCAGCCATTTTTAAAGCCCGTCACTGGCAGGGATAGCACATTTAACCCATCTGTGAGGTTCTCTGAAGAGGGGTCTCTCTTTTCTTTCTTTCTTCTTTTTTTGTTTTTTTGAAATGAAGTCTCACTCTGTCACCAGGCAGTAAAGTGGCGTGATCTCGGCTCACTGCAACCTCCGCCTCCCGGGTTCAAGGGACTCTTCTGCCTCAGCCTTCCGAGTAGCTGGGACTACGGGTGCCCACCACCATGCCTGGCTAATTTTTGTATTTTTAGTAAAGACAAGGTTTCACTATGTTGGCCATGATGGTCTCCATCTCTTGACCTCATGATCGCTCACCTTGGCCTCCCAAAGTGCTGGGATTACAGGCGTGAGCCACCACACCCAGCTGAGGGGTCCCCAGAATTGACAAGCGCTGAAATTGAAAACAGCAGCAAAAAGGCTTCATTGCATTCTTGAATTCAGGCTGTTGCACTCTGCCCCCCACAACTCTCTCTGAATTGTTGCTACCCAGTTTTTATCTCCATCATATTTTTTTTTGTTTCTCCAGTGCAGTATGTAGTGGTGGCAGGTACAGATCATAAAACAAATGGATAAATACTGAATAAACTATATTAGTTCAGTTTTCTTTTTCCCTAGTGGTAATTTTTTTTTTTGAGACGAAGTATCACTCTTATTGCCCAGGCTGGAGTGCAATGGCACGATCTCGGTTCACTGCATCCTCCATCTCCTGGGTTGAAGCGATTCTCTTGCCCCAGCCTCCCAAGTAGCTGGGGATTACAGGTGCCCACCATCACGCCTGGCTAAGTTTTGTATTTGTAGTAGAGATGAGGTTTTGCCATGTTGGCTCTGGTGGTAATTTTTTAACTTTTAAAAATTAACGCTAATGGATATAGAGGAATGGGATATACATTTCCACGCGTTTTAATGATCAAACAGAAGACCGACACCTGAGAGTGGCATATTTATCATCTCTGCTATGAGGGGTGCTTCAAGGGAAGAGTTTTTGAAGCCCTGTGGTTTAAACAAAAAGAGAACATACCCCACCCCACCCTGAGCAAACAGCAGCAAAGCAGATTTCATCTCGCAAATGGAAATGAGAGCAAACAATTTTTTTTCAAAGCGATTTTATGACGAGTGGGCCTGTTTAATTGGGTTTTTTGAGCCAGGATTAATATTATAAGCTGGGGAGCTCTGTGACATGCCTGTGTCGTAGGCTTTGCCATACCACCTGCCTCCTGGGGGAAGGCAGAGAAAAGCGCTGCTATTCAGAAGCAATTTTACTTCTGCCTCGGCCTTCTCACTTCTCACTGAAGTGCTTTCCAGCCAGCCTGGCCCCAGCGCCCAAGCCTCAGCTGAGTTACATGTAATGTTGGAAAGATCTTCCCCAAATCAAGGTCATATCTAGAGCTTGCCTTGGATGTTTTTTCCATTTCTAATTTATGTAACTTTCTAAGATGTTTAGCATTTGCCCTTCTCTTGTCTCCATCCTGCTTATTAAGGTGAATTTGCATAGAAATGGGATCTTGGTCTTCAGGACCATTCACCTGACACTTGATCCCCCGAGGCGACCACTGTCTACTGTTGATACTATGAGGATGACCCACAGAAGCCATGTCTCTCTGCAAACTAGAGTCAAAGCCTTAATTAGAAGAAGCCTTGCGTGCTGAAGTGATGGGGTGAATCAAATCAGCAAAGGCATTTAGCATTAACTTAGGAGGGCAGAATACTCCTTCCTGTTGAGTGGGTCATCCTGGGTCACAGCAATTTTGATTTGCCTTCGATAGATGGATCTTGAAGAAAGTATACAAAAAGTGTATTTTTGGTGGTTTTGTTTGGAAGTACGTTTTGACTGGTGATAAAGCTCAGAGAGTTAACTATGACCTTTTACTTTGACTCCAGGACTATTTTTTACTTAACATCTACCTTTGAATGGGTAATAGTCATCTCTATAAATTACCTACAAAAGATGGAGCAATTGTGGATAATCAGAGAAACGAGCCCCTTGCTATCACCCTGTTGCAGTCGGCTTTAATCCTCTGATCTCCTGGCGTTTCACCCTCTCACTGGCAGCCACCTTCCTCATTAACCCAAATCTCACTTACTGGGGTAGGAATTCCCACTGAGAGGACAACTGTAGTCCCAGTTGACTGGTCACTGAAAGACTATTAGGTTTGAGGGTATTTATATATTTTCTAATCTAAAGGGTTTGAGATTTAGGGAAATTCTGATCAACAACAAAATAACAGCTTTCAGGATTCTCCTGACAGTAAGCTGTCTTCGCAGAGAATCACAGTATTTGATAGTCATGGAGATTAGGTCTCCAATTTCAATGAGAAAAGTTCATAGGAGATGGGAGGAACAGAAGAAAACTCGTGCTGATTGTGGTCAGGCTACCTTTGCTGGGGAAAAATTCATTCCCTAAAATTATTTTAAAACATAAATACCATTTAGCTTTATCTTGTATAATACCTTGCATTTTTTTTTTAGATGAACTCTTGCTCTGTCGCCCAGGCTGGAGTGCAGTGGCACCATCCTGGCTCACCACAACCTCCAACTCCCGGGTTCAAGCGATTCTCCTGCCTCAGCCTCCTGAGTAGCTGGGATTACAGGCATGTGCCACTGCTCCCAGCTAATTTTTGTATTTTTAGTAGAGACGAGGTTTCTCCATGTTGACCAGGCTGGTCTGGAACTCCTAATCTCAGGTGATCCGCCCGCCTCAGCCTCCCAAGGTGCTGGAATTACAGGTGTGAGCCACCTTGCCTGGTCTGCATCTATAATTTGATTTAACCTTACAACTTTATTAATTGAATATTCTGATCACCGTTTTATAGATGAGGAAACAGAGACTCCAAGGGTTTAATTACTTGCCTAAGAGTGTACCTCTGTCTACCAACAAAATTGGGATTGGTGCCAGCTCTCTTGCCATTACATCCCCACTGTCTCCTAAAGCACAACTCTAGTTCACACTCAATGTATCACATAGGCTGACTCATTTATCTTTACACGGGTCTCATGCATTATGAGAAGGGGGCCGCTATTTTAACTCAATTCAAAAATATTAAAATCAAAATTTCTAAAATGTACTTGGTTTATAATATAATCATAAAATAAGTAATTGGACCAATTGAGTCTCCCAACTCGAAGACCAAAAACTGCTTTCTACTGTCAACCCATGCAGAAGGAAGCTGAGTTCCCCACTGGCCAATGCTGTCTAATTCTCTTAAATGATTCAGATGTAAGAGAGGAAATGGCATCTGTCTAATTAACACTGCCTGGTTAAATATAGCTGCCAAGGGACAGCCTTGGGACAGTGTTTACAGAATAGTCTTTCCAGCCCCACGGGCCTCAAGTTACAGATGATAGCAAGCCTTCCCTCCTTATCAGCTGCAAACAGAGATGCCCCCAGAAGTGGTGTCAGGCCAGGATGATGAAAGCAGAAGGGAAAGGCTGCGGCTGGCCTTCATTTCCTGCTCCTGCTATCTGGGGATTCAGAGAATGATCCCGGGACCCAGATCCTGAAGATTCCAACAGATCTTCCTGCAAACACAAGCCCTTGTGCGCCTGAGCCTTGCTCTCTGGCCTGGAGACATCCATCTGCCAACTCTGCTAGGAACTGCTGAGTGCCAGGAAGCACCGTCGGCTCTGCTGCCCTCCTCCTGGCAAAGAGGCACAATGACCATATTATTTCTCTTCCAGCTTCACGTTACAGCATGGAAGCTGTCGCCAAGTTTGATTTCACTGCCTCAGGTGAGGATGAGCTGAGCTTTCACAGTGGAGATGTTTTGAAGGTAGGTAACGTGGGGCCCAGGGGAGCAATAAGGAGTTTCGGTTCCTCAGTAGTCTAACAGTCCCTGCCTCTGTCTCTCAACAACTGCCATGGTTCCTTTTAAAAAGAGAAGTTCACCTTGATTCCCTTTGTGCACACTTATACCAGACAGCAACCAGGCCAGGTGATAGAAATACAGAGTCGGCAGAAGCCACCATCCTGGTCCTAAGAGGTTCGTCGTCTGGAGAGGGGAACACATCCACCCCAAAGGGCTGTTACAGATGTCCTTGGCTAAGTTCTCAGGGAGCACAGGTGAGGGAACAAGTGATTGGCCCTTGAAAAATAGGAATTGGGCCCAGCGTGGTGGCTCATGCCTGTAATCCCAGCACTTTGGGAGGCCAAGGCTAGTGGATCACTGGGTCAGGAGTTCAAGAACAATCTGGCCAAGATGGTGAAACCCTGTCTCTCTTGAATGTACAAAAAAATTAGCCGGGCATGGTGGCGGGCGCTTGTAATCCCAGCTACCTGGAAGGCTGAGGCAGAGAATTGCTCGAACCAGGGAGGTGGAGGTTGCAGTGAGCCAAGATCTCGCCACTGCACTCCAGCCTAGGCGACAGAGTGAGACTCCATCTCAAAGAAAAAATACAAAAAAAGATAGGGGTTGTAGGAGTATGTGCAATGTGAATGTCGGGAATGCATTGAAGGAGAGTTGGGCTTTTAGCTAAAGCTCACATATGTGCAAGCCCTGCTAAATTCAGGGAGCAGCACCAGGCTCAGCAGAGCTGGAACTCAGGTGGAGAGGCTGTGGGTGGAGACAGCTTGGGAAAGGCAGTCACAGAGGACAAGGCTCAACAAAGGCCATGCACACCTGGCCTCTTAGGGGCTGCTTAAAACTTGTCCTCAGCCGGCACTTGAGTTGGAGTGGCCACTTGCTGAGCTGAAGCGGCCTTAGGCCTCTCCCACATTCATGCTCCGTACTTACAGACTCCACATCTTAGCCCTTGGTTTTTTTTGTTGTTGTTTTTTGCTTTTTTTGCCAAAGAGCACAAGCCCTTCAGGAGGCCATTTGGAAGTGTGTGGAGCCAGAGCCCCCCTCCCTGGCCTCAGAGCACCCTCAGATAGCCTGATCCCTGTTCCTTCGCAGCCCCGATGAGCCTTCTCAGATGTCCAGTGGCACTGAGGCCATTAGTGTCTCACCAGCGAGAATTGTTTGTTATACAAAGAACCTCGTCAGCATGTGAGAGGGTGACTGAAAGTGTCTGAGGACCAGAAAACACAGAGAATGCTTTCTTGTGGAATATGAACGTGCCCAGTAGGTAGCCTTCTAACTGCTCTCAACTTTCAAGATCTAGTAACGTGGTGGCAAAGCGTAGGCCTTCACAAACTTAAAATATGAGTTGGGCCTGCTGACCCAGGAGAAGCTGTCTTTCACTGCGTTGGGATCTTACCAAGCTCCTGGAGGGACTTGCTATGCAGTTAGAAGTTGCTGCCGCCTCATGGGGCACTGTCACCATGTGACTATCAGCCACTGAAGTTGATGCATCCTGGCACCAACTTCCACCCTCATCTTCCATGGCAAAGAGAGCCTGGTATCTTACTTAAGTTTTCTCTATTCCCCATAAAAATAAAAAGGAAAGGGAAAAAAAAAAAAAAAGAAAAAAAAAAAACTTTGCTCAACTCTGCTTCCCAATCCAGCTCCTGATTTCTTTCCTCTGCTTCGTTGCTAATACTGGGAGGAATTCTCTACACTGGGCGCACTCCGCTTCCTCACCTCCCACTCATTCCACAACCCTCTGAAATCTGCCTTTTATCCTCCCCTCAACATTCTCTTGAAGTTCGCCAGTGATCTCCTTAACATGTAGTATAATGATCCTATGGAAATGTTTGTCTGTGGGATTGACGCTGCTAACCGGCCCTCTTCTGGAAGCCCCTTTCTTCCTGGCTCTGATGGCACCACCGTCTCTGGGTTCTTCTCCTCCCTTCCTGAGCACTCCTACAGGTCTTATTTCCAAGTGTTCTTTTTCCCTCTCTTGATCCTGAAATACACACCTCCCTGAAGGTACTGTCTTTGGCTTTCTGATTTTTCTTCTCACTCTGAGCCAGCTGGTTCACTTCTCCAATCGTAACTATCCCCACTGTGCCAAAGACCCTGAAGTCTATGGCTCCTGTTTTAACTCTGACCTTGCTCTTGAACTCCAGACCCAGACTTCCAGTTGTCTGCTGGATGTCCCCACAGGAACTCCAGCCCATAACTCAGGATGCCCAGATTCACTGAAACCCCCACACCCGTCTGACCCCCACTTCCACCCAAAGCCACTCTTCTATCCCTGTTCTAAGTATTATCCTAGGTCAGTCACAAGCTAGAAGGCCCGGTTATCATCAGTGCCTCCCTTACCAGATCCTGGTGACCCACAACCAACATCTCCTGAGTCCTGTTCAGGGTCAGGATGCAGCTAAGTGGTTTGCAGGAGGCATGATTTCCTCATCTCAGCAAACCTATGAGGTAGGCATTCATTTCCCCTCCATTTCACAGGTGAGAAACTGAGGCTAGGGATTAAATCACATGTCCAAGGTCACGCAGCTAGAATGTGACCAATCCAGGACCTGGACAGAACTCTGTCTGACTCCTAAGCACTAAACTCTGCTCTGAATATATTTTTTCCTCATATCTCTCAAGCAAGTCCCTTCTTCACCAGAAAAGAGTGTGAGGCAGTAAAAAGGAGCATAGATTTTGGGTCAGATGGATCTGAGTTTGAATCCCAGCTTACCAGCCGTGGGGCCCGGTCACCTGTCCCTGCTTGAGCTTTAGTGTCTTCCTCAGCAAGTGAAGGGGAGGATTTGAGGTGATGATTCTAGCCCAACACAGATGCCCAATAAATGGTAGGCCGAATTATTGAGATCATCCATCCCTGCTGCCTCTGACCATTCAGATCATTGCCACAGCTCTTTGACTGACCTCACTGCCTCCTGTCTTTTTCCTCCTTCACTCATTCTACGTACTACTCCCAGAGGGATCTTTCCAGACAGATCAGATCATATCATTTCCTTGCTCAAAAGCATTCAGGGGGTTCCAATTACCAATTGATTGAAATTGAAAACATCAGCCCCAAACCACTGTCCAGTGTCATGCACATGTACACATGTGCATATACACACAGATATCTTTGTGGACGTAATGCCCCTAGGTTGCACTGTAATTTGTACACCGCCCTTTCTCAGCCTCTCCCCTATATACTCTGAGTGCCCCTCTCCCCCCCACACACATATTTGACCTCCTGTACCATGGAAACCTCACTGGTCCTCCCCACTCCCTGCCATCCCAGGGAAACAAATCACTCCCTCTTCAGCCCTTCCCCAGCATTTCACACAAGCTTCACTCATTTCCAGGCACTTACGACTTTGCCTCACGTGGCAGCTATTTATATGCAGGCCATGACCCTGTGGTCTCAGGCACCCTCCGTTTCCACCTCTCATTGCTCCCTTTGCCTCGTGGGATCCTGACTGCTCATTTACACATTGTCTAATCCCCTGGCCAAAGCTGTGCAAGGGCAGGAGCTGTGTCTGCCTCAGTGTCTAGAATAGCTGTGTCTAGAACTCCCTGATACTTGATGACTGAATGAAGCTTTGATTCCTTTCCATTCCCTGAGATCAGTGTCATTATGCACGTGTGCACATACAATGCCAGATTCATCCTTGTGTCTTTGTAGCATCTAACACAAATCATGGCCCAAAATAGATGCCCAGTACATAGTTCTTGAATTGCTGAATGGCATTTCTTCCTGTTCATTTAGAATTCCGTCAGAAAACCTCTTTTCAAATTCTGTGCATTGCAGGTAAAGAGAAAAATGGGGAGGGCTTGCTGACTGAGCCCCACGGAATGTCTACAGGATTGTGGTTGGTGCCCATGCCTGGGGTTCCCCACACGTGATTGCAACGTCTGCCCCCACCTTCCTCAATGGGTAATATGCCCAGGATCCTCACAAATGCTTTCAAAGCCAGCTCCTGACTACCCCAGCAATTCGCTTCTGGGATGCTCTGACTCGTTTGACTTTTTCTGCTAAAGACTAAACAGAAGTTTTCATTAGAAAGGTACAAAAAAAAGTCTGAGCAGCCACCCACCCTCAACAGACCATGAGTTTTCTGGAGCAGAGGCCCCAGCTTACTTATCATGCACCTGAGCGCAATCTGCAGGTGCTCACTAGATGCTGACCTGCATGGCATGGTAAACAAGATGGTGGACAGAAATCACCACCATGTGACTTGATCCTGCTTCTCCTGTCACAGAAACATTTGAAAAGTTAGGAATCTGATTTTTTTCCTGTTCATACCACAAACCTCCATACCTGCAGCTATACACAGCACCAGCCTCACATTTGGATTTGCCATTAAATTTGCCAGTAGCTTTGAAAAATGTCTCTTGACCCAGTCCATTTCTGTATCTTTCCGTAATGCATCTAATTCAACCTCATTTCTTCCTGCTAAAATAGCAACCTAAAAGCACTAAGAGTTAATTCTACGTAATTTGCTTCTTCAATACTTCAGATTTCTGCTATGCTTCTAAAAGCTACAATTTCATCCAATTTAAAAATTCTTACAGCCATAATTTGGCCCTTCTCTTCCCACGTCTAACTTATTCTCAGGCCACGTAACCCAGAAAATCATCTCTTAGAGAACATTATAAGAATTAAGATACAGTAAAGTTAAGAGTAAAACTTCAAGTGTTCAGGCTGAACGCCTAGCTCAGGTTTAGACGATGGGTACATGAGATAGGGGGAACCGAATAGATGCAGAGATGAGAAGAACAGGAAGTACAGGGCCCTGGGCCCGCAACGGCAGGAGGAAACCATCTCCCCCTCCCCTCAAATACCTTTCTTTGCAGAAAATGAGTATTTTTTTTAAAAAACCTCACCTTCTATACACAGTAAAAAGCCTGTAAATTCACCTCTCTAGAAACACAATGTTAGGTAGACCAAGCACCAGGTGGTGGGAGAAATGGCTGCATTGTGGGATCATCTTTCAGTTTCTAGAGGAGGTCTGAGGCATGGTGACTAAAATTACAGAGCTGCTTTCAGGTCAGAAAACAAAGTACAAAGTGTGTTTTTGTTTGTTTGTTTGTTTTTGAGACAGAGTCTCTCTCACCCAGGCTGGAGTACAGTGGTGCCATCTTGGTTCACTGTAACCTCCCTCTCCCTGGTTCAAGCTATTCTCGCAGCTGCTCAGCCTCCCAAGTAGCTGAGATTACAGGCCTGTACCACCATGCATGACTTCATAAAGACCAGGTTTTGACATGGTGTCCAGGCTGCTCTCAAACTCCTGACCTCAGGTGATCCACGGCACCCGCCCTCAAGGTGTGGTTCTTAACGGTAATAAGCCAATTTCCAAATGGCCTCTTTTCCCCTTTCTGTTTCGCATTTGCTACCCTGGCCAAACACCACATTCCCATGTGATGGGAGAAAGGAATTCCAGAGCCATGAATTCGGGAGCGACGGGTGGGGTGCAGTACTCTGCGTTCTTTGTGTGGCTGTGAGGTACTGCCACTGGGTTTCCCAGTTCTTTTGACCTAGATTTTCTGCTTCCTCCCTTGCCCCCCTCAGCACACACATACCCACATGTCCTTAGTGACACCAACAGTCACATTTGATGTTAGAAACTATAAAGTTTTCTGTTCTCAGCAATCAAACTTAAATATGGGACACACTTTTATTTCTTCAGAGCAAATGACTAAATTCAAAACATATACACATAATGCTTTAAAGAACGTATAAACCTTTCCATGTCCTATTCAGAGCTGGAGGCCTCCCTCATAAGAATATCACATTTGATGGAATTGTATTTTTTTAAAAGAGTCTACACTTTCTGAAGAACTTTCAGGTACCAGGGCTCATTTGATCCTCACATCAGCTCTGTGAGGTGCCAGGTGGTTATTATTATCTCCGTTTTTCAAATGGGTAATGGACTTGGCCAAGATCACATATCTAGTGACAGAGTCAAGCTAGAAACCAGGTCTTCTCATTCCAAACTCACAACACTATCCCCTTCCACCTTGGAGTGATGTTAGAAATAGGTCATCATCGGCCGGGCGCAGTGGCTCACACCTGTAATCTCAGCACATTGGGAGGCTGAGGCGGTTGGATCATGAGGTCAGAAGTTCGAAACCAGCCTGGCCAAAATGGTGAAACTCCATCTCTAATAAAAAAAAAAATACAAAAATTAGCCAGGCATGATGGCGGGTGTGCTACTCCCAGTAATCCCAGCTACTCAGGAGGCTGAGGCAGGAGGATTGCTTGAAACTGGAAGGCAGAGGTTGCAGTGAGCCAAGATCATGCCATTGCACTCCAGCCTGGGTGAAAATGCAAAACTCTGTCTCAAAATAAAAAAAAAAAAGAAATAGGTCATCATCTCTGCTGAAGCACTTAGTTCTCTTACCATCATCTTCCCATCTTCTTTTCTGGGAGAAAGAAGCCCATGGGTCCTGTGACTTCAATTCCACCCACCTTCTGATGACTCTGAAACCCCAGGCTCCAATCTCAGCCTCTCTCCTCGGTCCAGACTGACATATCCAGTTGCTCCCTGACTTTTTCTTCTTAGTTGAAGAATTCAACTCACAATCACCCACATGCAATCTGAAGTCCATGAGCCCTTTCTCAGCCCTGCCTCCTCTCCTGTATCTTCTATTTTTGTAAAGCCATCACCACCTACTCAGTCTCCCAAGCCAGAAATCCAGAGGCATCCCAGAATCCTCTTCTCCCTTCACTTCCAAGATTGGTCAAGAAATCCTGCCTGTTTGCTTCCGGAATTTCTCTAAAATATGTCCTCGCCTCTTCTTAGCCCAAACTGCTTCGTCTCTTGCCTGGAGGCTCTGCTCATCTGCCTAGTTTCTCTCCCGGCTTTACCCTTCCAATCTACCTTAATGTTCTGATCTCTGATACAGAGCGCTTGCTCTCTCTCTATATCTGTGTCTCTCTATCTCAACCTCAATCTCTCTCTCTTTTTAATTAGAGACAGAGTCTCTGTCTATTTTCCAGGCTGGAGTACAGTGGTGCAACCATAACTCACTTTACCCTTCAACTCCTGGGCACACGCAATCCTCCTACTTCAGCCTCCTGAGTAGCTGAGACTACAGGTGTGCAACCACCATGCCTTGCCAAGTTTTATTTGTATTTTTGTAGAGACAAGGTCTCACTTTGTTGAGCAGGCTGGTCTCAAACTCCTGGGCTCAAGCAATTTGTCCCACTTGGGCCTCCCAAAGGGCTGGGATTACAGGTATGAGCCATTGCACCCAGCCAGAGTTCTTTCTTAACTCTAATTCTTACTGTTCCCTGCTCAAAATTTTTTAAGGGATCCCCCTATATTTCAAGATAAAAATATAAACTTTTCCACATGGACCACAAAGCCCTGTATATCTAGTTTTCCCTCTCTCTACTCCTGGATTCGTAGTCTACATTCCAGCCACCTGGAGGCACTTTATTCCCAGAATGCACCACACCTCCTCAGAGTGGAAGGAGGAAGTTCCATTGCCATCTAACTTGGCCTCAGTAACTCCTTTCATTGCCGATGCAAGTGGTCCCTCCTCCGCATATGGATGCCTTTTCTATTTCTGCTTTCCGCTTTATCATCGTACTTCTATCAGTTAAAATATTTTCAGAACAAGAAACATAAACTAAAAAGTGGCTTAAACATAACAAAGACTTGTAATTTCTCAACTTCCAGAAGTAGAAAGGTGCCTGGGTATCATCTAATTCAGTGGGTCAGTGACATTATCAGGGTTCTTTTCGTCTTTTGTTCTGGTATCCTCATTTAGAATTATTGTTCTAGTCTATGTCATAGACTTAAAAAATTTTTTTTGTTTGAGACAGTCTTGCTCTGTCACCCAGGCTGGAGTGCAGTGGCGTGATCTCAGCTCATTGCAACCTCAGCTTCCTAGGTTCAAGTGATTCTCCTGCAGGTGTGCGCCACCAGGCCCGGTTACTTTTTGTATTTTTAGTAGAAACGGCGTTTTGCCATGATGGACAGGCTGATCTCGAACTCCTGGCCTCAAGTGATCAATCTGCCTCAGCCTCCCAAAGTTCTGGGATCACAGGCGTGAGCCACCACACCTGGCCTCAGACTTTCAAAACATTCTCAGTGGCAGTACAAAATATTTGTCTTTTAATGGTGAATCTCATTTTTTGAGAAACCAGAAGCCACATACAGTCAAGTCTGATGAGAAATATGAGTAACCAAGGTAGGCAGTAACATTTGGGGTCATAGTCAAGGTAAGGCCACAGAGTAACAAGACAGAACTTAAAGCAAGTTTAGAAAAGGCATCCCAAGTATCTTGAGTTCCAGCCAAACTATCTGTGAAACACACAGCATGTGAACACAAAGAGTTACTGTTTTCAAAGCTAGCCCCACTGGGATGTTTACGTTTGAATCTGCCCGTTTAAAAAACAAAAACATGGCCAGGCGTGGTGGCTCACGCTTGTAATCCTAGCACTTTGGGAGGCTGAGGTGGGCAGATCACCTGAGGTCAGGAGTTCGAGACCAGCCTAACCAACATGGAGAAACCCCATTTCTACTAAAATACAAAATCAGCCCGGCGTGGTGGTGTGTGCCTGTAATCCCAGCTACTTGGGAGGCTGAGGCAGAGGTTGTGGTGAACCAAGATGGCACCACTACACTCTAGCCTGGGCAAAAGAGCAAAACTCCATCTCAAAAAAAAAAAAAAAAATTTTAAAAGGGCCTGGTGCAGTGCCTCATGCCTGTAATCCCAGCATTTTGGGAGGCAGAGGCAGGTGGATCACCTGAGGTCAGGAGTTCAAGACCAGCCTGGCCAACATGGCAAAAACCCATCTCTAGTAAAAATACAAAATTATCCGGACTTAGTGGTATGTGCCTATAATCCCAGCTACTTAGGGAGGTGAGGCAGGAGAATCACTTGAACCTGGGAGGCAGAGGTTGCGGTGAGCTGAGATCACACCATTGCACTCCAGCCTGGGCAAGAAGAGCAAAACTCCCATCTCAAAAACAACAACAACAACAACAAAAATTAAATTTTTGAAAAGTTTCCTGGTTACCTAGAAGACAAAAAAAAAAAAACAAAAAAAAAAACCGTGAGTAGCCATTCTTGCCTTCCCACCATCTGCTCAGATGAGGAACTTAAGGTGCTAAGACCTGGGACAAATGAGTTTCCAAAATAGAAGAAGGGATTCAGGGCAGTCCCTGAGTGCTAAGTCTGGGAGGCCAAGCCACAGCAGGGTGACATGAGTGGAAGCCACAAGTGGACAGAAATAACTTGGGGTCAGGAGAAGCCAAACTCCAAAGGTAAACCCACGGCTCCTCCACGGGCCTGGGATAAACCCTAGAACAGCTGTTCACTTCTTTCTACTTATTAACCTAGTATTTTCCTCTAAGTCCAAAAGGGCTTTCTTTACCCTGCAGCCCCTTTTTCTCTTGTTTTTTGGTGTCCTCCCTGCAACGTCTTTGTCCTTCCTTTTCTTCCATGTAGATTTTAAGTAACCAAGAGGAGTGGTTTAAGGCGGAGCTTGGGAGCCAGGAAGGATATGTGCCCAAGAATTTCATAGACATCCAGTTTCCCGAGTAAGTATTCGCAGCCTGCTGAGATGGGCCTACCCACACACACTCCTCTTACTTTTCCAGCAGTCACTAAAATTATCCATGCGAACCCAAGACATTGTCAAAAATGGCTGCCTCTGGAGAGCTTTCCGGAGAGCCTCCAGGACGTGCAGCTAAAGGACAAGGCAGGAGGGAGACTTTGCATGCCATTTCATTCCCGTTTGATTTTTATACCATGTGCATGTATTGCTATTTAAAATTTTTCTTTCCTTTTCTTTTTTTTTTTTGTGAGTCAGGGTCTCACTCTGTTGCCCAGCCTGGAGTGCAGTGACGCCATCACCACTCACTGCAGCCTCAAACTCCTGGGCTCAAGTGATTCTCTCACCTCAGCCTCCTGAGTAGCCGGGATTGCAGGCACATGCCCCCACACCTGGCTAATTTTTGTATTTTTAGTAGAAACAGGATTTCACCATGTTGGCCAGGCTGGTCTCAAACTCCTGACCTCAAGTGATCTGCCTGCTTCAGCCTCCCAAAGTGCTGGGATTACAGGCGTGAGCCACCATGTGCAGCCTATTTTAAGTTCTAGGTTGTTTTGTTTTGTTTTGAGATGGAGTCTTGCTCTTTTGCCCAGGCTGGAGTACAGTGGTGCGATCTTAGCTCACTGCAAACTGGGTCTCCTGTGTTCAAGCGATTCTCCTGCCTCAGCCTCCCTAGTAGATGGAATTACAGGTACACACCACCACACCTGGCTAATTTTTGTATTTTTAGTAGAGATGGGGTTTCACCATGATGGGCAGCCTGGTCTCAAATTCTTGACCTGAGGTGATCCGCCCACCTCAGCCCCCCAAAGTGCTTGGATTACAGGTATGAGCCACTGCACCCTGCCTATTTTAAGTTTTTATAAAATGAGTTTGTAAACTCAAATTTCAATCACAGTGTTCCCTAGAATTCCGAAGGGGGCACTATTGACCACCCACTTTGATTGCTGCTCTCCTAAGCACTTCTTTGTGCTCTCCCAATCCTAACCATCCTCACCAGGCTCTCAGCCTTCACTCTGGGCAGACAGACACTCCCTGGCTTCGGTAAAGCGTACTCACCCTAGTGTGAGAAGTCAGTGGGGGAAAGGGGAAATTCCCTTCCTAAAGAGGAAATGAAAAATGGTGATTGGGCCTCATTTGTCTCAAGAATTGACCACAAGGGTTAGATAGAAATCTAATCTTGTCTCAGAACCAGTGTCTGGCTTAAAGAGCAAAAGTTTGTAGAAAACCACAGTAGTATTGGTGACTCCAGTGACGTGCAAGAGCACTGCTCATGGTGAACCGGTGCGGACCACCAAGCCAAGAGAGCGACCACTGACCTTGACGGGGCCCTCGATGCTGCCCAGGAATCTGCTAGGTGACCTCCGCATACCCCACCTGCTCCTCAAACCTCCAGCCCCTCCGGGCATCACTCTTAGCCCATAGCCTTGATTCCAGGTTCTCTGGAACAATGAAAGCCACCAGAGGTGAAGCTCCCAGATCCCCCACCCCCACCTCCACCACATTCACCTGCCTCCTGCAGGTGCGCTCAAACAGTCGGCCTTTCCTGCAGCTGGCAGACATTCTCCTCTCTCTCTCTCCCACACCAACCTTCTTTCCCTCTCTGCTGGATCATTCCTGTCAGTAAACACACCCGCTACAATTTCTCCCAACTTACCAAAACACAAGCAAAACAAAACCCAGGGGCCAGGTGGGTTTCGTGGTGGCCAATGCCTATAATCCCAGTGCTTCGGGAGGCTGAGGGAGGTGCATCACTTGAGGCTAGGAGTTTGAGACCAGCCTGGGCAACATAGCAAGACCTATATCCACAAAATTTTTTTTTTAATTAGCTGGGTATGGTAGCATGCGCCTGTAGTCCCAGCTGCTTGGGAGGCTGAGGCAGGAGGATCGCTTGAGCCTGGGAGTTCAAGGCTATGGTGAGCCATGATTATATCACTGCACTCCAGCCTGGGCAGCAGAATGATACTCTGTTTCAAAGACAAAAAATTTAAATAAATAAAACAAGGAAACTCTTAATCCCAAATCCCCTTCCAGCTGCCACACCAGTTCTTCAGAAGGAGTGTTTGCATTTGCTATTTCCACTCCTCACCTCCCGACCCTTCCCGCCAGGCTCCCCATGTGCTGCAGCTCCCAGGGGCCATCAGCACGACCTACCCTGGGGATTTCCCCCTCCCACTGGAATACCTTCTTCATTTTGGCTCCAGGACACCCTTCCTCTGATTGTCCTCCCACTGCCCTGGTCACTCCTCCTCAGTGTCTTGTGCTGGTTCCTCCCACTCCACAGTCCCCTATAGGTTTAGAATGTCTCCTTTTCAGCGAGGTCTTTCTCATCGCCATACTTACATTAATCTCCCACACGCAGCGCCCCATCTGCCCTCTGTTTTCATGTTCTCCACTGCACTTACCATCATCTGACACACTACGGATGTTAATTATTTTGTTCTTTATGGTGTGTCCCCCTTGACTAGAAAGTAAGCTCCCTGAAGGCAGGGGTGTGTGTCTGTTCTGCCCACTACCATGTTCCCAGTGCCCAGGAGAGGGCCCAGCACAGTAGTAAATGTTCAACAAAGCTATGAATGAATGAATGAACGAATGATATTGAAACCGTGGCCACTCATGTCTAATATGCAATATTTGGTAATTTTTACAAATCTTGAAAGAAGCCCCCATCAGATTTCAGTCGGAAGACAAATGTATATTTCCTAAATCCCCTTCACTTCTAAAATATTTCCTTTGCGATATGGCTGCGGTGGCGCATACCTCATTCCTTCTCCCATCCCCATTACATTTCCTTCACATGGCAGTGGTGTGTGTAGTGTTCTCTTATTTAACCCTGTAGAACTGTGTGGCAAATACTCGGGCAGAATCTCCAGGCCACCAGAAACTGCTGCTTTCAGCCCCCCTCGGAGCACAGCCAACCTTCTCCCTCAGTCCCAGGTCTCCAATAAATACATCCTTCCTGCTACCCTTGTCTCAGATTTCCAGACTCTGGAAAGCACAGAGAATTGCTTACAAAGGAATCCAAAGCCAAGGCCTGACCAAAGCTAAAGGAACATGCATATGAGCCTTCTGGTGGCAGCAATTAGAGCAGTCACCTTGAAGCAATGTGACACAGTCCCACCTTTGGCCGCTGAATGATTGCAGACACCATTTTGCTTGTCTGTGGTCGAGAGAGGTCTCTGGCCTCCTGCCTTGAGGCTGCAGCCACAGCTTGCCTGGCTCTGTGAAAGTGTTTGACCTATTTCATACATGCCACACTGTGTGCAGCTGTACTTCCAGGAGCTGCCACCCTGACCATTCCGCTGAAAGAGCAGTTTCTCCTGTTTGTTCTTTTCCACAGTAAAGATGATTTCCCAGCCTGGATTTTTGGGGGCGGGCCCAGGATCTGGTTGTATAGACGCCGCTCTCTGGCTGCTGCCAGCCTGGCTCCTTTCTAAGTGTGTACACTGGGCTCCCTAGGAACACTGCAGCCTCTGCTAGGCGCACTGAGCACAGCCCCTTTGTGCTCCAAGCCAGGGCATACAGTGTGACGTCCTGGGCTATAACTCTCCTTTAATGCCCAGGGAGGAGCCTCTAGACCACTGAGGCCCCAGTGTGGGCATAAGCGCCCCAGGCCCTGCTCAGCCGACTGCACCTGGTTGGCCACAGTGCCTGAAGCGGTCCCTTCCTTCCTGGGTGCATCCTCTGTCCCCGCAGCTCTGGTCTATCTCTTCCGCAGCTGCCAGCAGGCGGCTGCTTCCTGCAGTGAGTCACTCCCACACTGCCCCATTTTGGTGCAGCGACACATTTCCATGATTCGTTTCCCAGGCTGGAGAGAGACTTCTCCTGGAGAGAAGGAACAAAGAGGGTGAGTCAAGGGGAATGCTCCCTCGCCTTTCCTGAAAGCCGCCTGGAGTACTGGTTTGATTTCAAAAAGCACCTGGTCCCTCTTTGGTCTCTCTCTGCTCCCTACTGTACAGAGTCCCCAGCCTCTTTCCCTCTGGGTCATCTCTTCTGCACATCTCCTTCCTGTCACTCCTGTGTCTCATCCTGATCCTCTGGTTTGATCTTGTCCCACAGATGGTTTCACGAAGGCCTCTCTCGACACCAGGCAGAGAACTTACTCATGGGCAAGGAGGTTGGTTTCTTCATCATCCGGGCCAGCCAGAGCTCGCCAGGGGACTTCTCCATCTCTGTCAGGTACTGATCATTCCTGACACCGCCTTGGCCTTTCTGGGCCTGTTAACCTCCCAGAATGCTGAAGTGACCTCTGGAACATGACCTAGTGATCAGAAGCATGGTGGCCAATGGGCCAAGCACAGCAGTACCTTCACAACCTTCCCAAAACATGCATACACCACTCTTTAGCACACTGGTGTGTGTTCAAAATTATTTCTACGCCCATCTTTCCTCTACTTCATCTTTATGCCTTTAACAGTGTCTTGCACAAAATAGAGACACTCAGTATTTGTGGCAGGAAGGAGGGGAAGGAGGAGGAGAACTCCCACTTGTCCACATCCATCTGGGGGTTTAAATCTTAACCTTTTCTTTTACGATTGATGCATATCTGAAGAAGAGTCAGGGAAAAATAGAAATCTCAAGTCATTGCTGTAGGATATACAGGGGCGGAATAGGTGTGGTACCTTTCTTCGCCCATCAGAAGAGTCACAGCTGACACTCCTGCAAAAGACAGATTAACGAGGAAAGTGAACAAATTTATTTAGTCAAAGATTCGTGTGACACAGAAGCCTTCAAAAATGAAGACCTAAGACCCAGGGAAAGCCGTCTATTTTTATGCTTAGGTTAAATGAAGGGTAGACAGCCCTGTAGAAATGGGATTGGACAAAGGGGGTTTGATCTAAGATAACAGACTGAGGTGGGAAACTGAGCAAGGCCTGTCCTGAATCTTCTTTCTTTCTTTCTTTCTTTCTTTTTTTTTTTTTTTTTTGAGATAGGGTGTCTATCTGTTGCCCAGGCCAGAGTGCAGTGTTGTAGTCATGGCTCACCACAGCCTCCATGTTCCAGGCTCAAACAATCCTCCCACCTCAGTCTCTCGAGCAGCTGAGGATACAGGTACATACCACCATACCTGGCTAATTTTTTTTTACTTATTTTTTGTAGAGACCAGGTCTTACTGTGTTGCGTAGGCTGGTCTCAAACTCCTGGGCTCAAGCAATCCTCCTGCCTTGGCCTCCCCCACAGTGACCCTTCTAGTCTCTCTAACCCACTGTGAGGAAGAGGAATTCTAATTTCTTACGACTCACTCTGGGGGAGAAAGAGGAGCAGGAGACAGGAGGGCAGGAGAACCCCAAAGGTGGACTTTGCTTCCAAGGCTGCTTCTGAAGCCTTCCGATCTCCTCTGGTTCAAAGCACTCAGCATGCCAAGGGGTGTCGTTTTCTGAGCCCCAACAAATACATGTATAGTTAGTTGTTGGCAGCTGAATAAAAAGAAAGGCTTCTTCAACACAGTACAGTACAGCAAAACCGAAAACAACAGAACAGAGCCAAGGAGGGCCAGGAGCGCGGGAGGACTGTAACAGGAAGTCTCACTAAGGGGTGGCACCCTGTAGGAAGTGGCTCAGTCCACGTGTAGACATTACACAGCCCTAAACTCGGAAGCCCGATTCCGAACACACTGTGTGTGGTCAGCATGTTGGGGATCACAAGTCACGTATCAGACTTGACCACATGTGAAACTACAAGAATGTAATGGGGTTAGCAGATCGGGAGAAGTACAGTAAAAGCTTACTACCAAGTTACTGACAGGAAATACCGATCTGGTTTATTCAATGTATTTTGAAAGGCATGCAGCTTTTCCTTTTTGTTTTTAGTACAGAAATCCAATCTCAGGTAATAAACCATGGCCACTTTGCTATTTAGAAAGAATGGATATTTTAAAGCATAGGTAGGAAAGACCAACAACAGGTCAACAATTTGTATCATGCATAACTTTAAAGTGGTCTCTTTAGCGCTGCCCTTGCAACCTTGCTTAAACTCTTAATTTTCCTCAACAAAAACTTTCTTTTTATAGCTTGGGGAATGGTAAAGTTTAGTTCAGGCCAATATTGATGTATCCCAAATTGTAATCTTGTTAGGTCTTCATTAATGAAATTTTGCTCCATTAACATATATTACAAGTCAAGGTCCGCAAGGTGGCTCATCCGTGTAATCCCAGCACTTTGGGAGGCTGAGGTGGAAGGATTGCTTGAGCTGAGGAGTTGGAGACCAGCCTGGGCAACATAGCAAGACTTCATCTCTACTAAAAGTAAAAAATTATCCCAGTGCAGTGGCACATGCCTGTGGTCCCAACTACTTGGGAGGTTGAGGTGAAAGGATTGCTGGAGCCTCGGTGGTTGAGGCTGCAGTGAGCTGAGATTGTGCCACTGCACTCCAGCCTGGGTGACTGAGCAAGACCCTGTCTCAAAAGAAAAAATAATTCTGTACATATATTGTTAGAAAAATATAGTTACACATATATTTAACATGTATGTATATATATTACAAGTCAAATCTTTTTTTTTTAATTTTGAGATGAAATCTTGCTCTGTCTCCTAGTCTGGAGTGCAGTGGCATGATCTCAGTTCACTGCAACCTCCACCTCCTGGGTTCAAGTGATTCTCCTGCCTCAGCCTCCTGAGCAGCTGGGACTACAGGTGTGCACCACTACACCCATCTAATTTTTGTATTTTTAGTAGAGACGGGGTTTCACCATATTGGCCAGGCTGGTCTTGAACTCCTGACCTCATGATCCACCTGCCTCAGACTCCCAAAGTGCTGGGATTACAGGTGTGAGCCACCACGCCCGGCCCAAGTCAAATCTATTTATTAAGACTTCCCTCTCTGCCCCGTCATAAACTTGACCAAGTAATTTGTTAGACTGAGGGGTATCTCTTGGGCCTTTGGTTTGCATGAAGATGAGTCTGGCTTTTTCAGCTAGAAACTATGGTTTTTGCGGGGTTTTTGTTTTTTTTGAGACAGAGTCTCACTCTGTTGCCCAGGCTGGAGTACAGTGGCACGATCTTGGCTCACTGCAACCTCCACCTCCCAGGTTCGAAGCAATTCTTATGCCTCAGCCTCCCGAGTAGCTGGGACCACAGGTTCGCACCACCACACACAGCTAATTTGTGTGTGTGGGTATGGGTTTAGTAGAGAGGGGGTTTTGCCATGTTGTCCAGGCTGGTCTTGAACTCCTGGCCTCATGTGATCTTCCCGCCTTGGCCTCCCAAAGTGCTGGGATTACAGGCATGAGCCATCACACCCGACCCTGAAACTGTGGTTTATATTTCCTTTATTAAAGTGAATTTTACAAAACAGTCAGCCTTGACTTCTGCCAAAGTCTTCCCCTGATATTGAGGCGATGAAGCTTCTAGTTATGGTGACAATTACCATAATCATTATCATGTCTTCTACAGAAATGTAGTATAATATATTCCAAAGCAAAATCATTGTTAATTATTTTTACATCTGTCATGGGCACAGATAATTAAGAGCTAATTGTAGTTCTATCACTCAGCACTTGTTAAGGGCCTAAACCACTAGATTTTGGAGTCTAGCACCCTGAGTTGCATCCTTTCCTCCATTCCTCTTCAAGCTTGAGACAATGGTCAGGCCTCTCCTTGTAGACCCAGATGACCAACTACAACCCTCACATCCACCCTTATAGCTTATGAGAGTAAAAGGGGCAATGTTTCACACTCCGAGTTCTTTGACCATGAGGTGGTGGATGAATAATTATAATGTCACAAGCATATTTCCTCCTCCTCACCCAGATGTGAAGAGTAATGACTTTGAGTTGAGCCACGTTGTCTTAGAATGAAGAAAGTATCTCTTGGTGGCCAAAAACCAAGGGGAAGGCTACGCAGTGATTGCAATGTGTTGATTACACCCCAAATCAGTCAAGTGAGAGGCCACTTGTACAACCTTTGGCTTCACCCCGCTATGAGCAAATCCCAGCACATAAGATGAGATTGAGGGTCAGAATTTCCATCTCCTTCTTAACACAGATCCCTAAATCCATCCCTAAGAAACCTCCACTTACTCTCAGAGGTATCCTTATTCTCTGAGACCCTTTAAATGCTTGACCTTTCTTTTAGATCAGGCAGTTGGCATCACTAGTGCCAGTTTATTTTTAGATATAAATGCATGACTGTTTGAAAAATAAACTTTATATCCAAAAGAGGATGACTTGGCAATGAAGTAAAACTGGATCTAATGGTAAAGGCTCAGCCTACCCTTCCTAGATAGATAAAATCCATTTTCTCTAGCCCTGGTTCGAACGTATCCCATCACTTGTGAGTCTAGACTGGTATCCAAAGGTGCTGATCTAAAAGACATTATCATGTTTACGTGGCTTGACAGGCCAAGCTCACTAGACTGGAGTCAGAGACTTAGGAGTTCTGGCCTCAACCCTGGGCCTCTCTGAGTCCTCTCAGTGTTCTCATTTGTAAAATGGAGAACTAAGGCTAAACAATCTCCAAGATCATTTCCAATTAAAATTTTATCATTCCACCTGACATGGTGGCTCACACCTGTAATCCCAGCACTTTGGGAGGCCAAGGTGGGTCGATCATCAGAGATCAGGACTTTGAGACCAGCCTGACCAACATGGTGAAATCCAATCTTTACTAAAAATACAAAAAAGTTAGCTGTTAGCCAGGCATGGTGATGGGCACCTGTAATCCCAGTTACTCAGGAGGCTGAGACAGGAGAACCACTTGAACCTGGAGGTGGAGGTTGCAGTGAGCCAAGATGGCACCACTGCACTCCAGCCTGGGCAACAGAGTGAGATTCCATCTAAAAAAAAAGAAAAGAGAAGAAAAAACATCTCTGATTTCATACAACGCTATTTCCCTCGAAAGCCGAAAACACTTTTTGTAACCTTATTTATGCAAAACATAAACCAAGATCAAGAGATCCTTATTATGTAGAGAACAAATGTGACATATTTCTTAGGGAAGAGAGTAGCTTCTTACCAGCCAGTCCTAGTTTATGAGCTTAAAGGAGATGGTTCAAAGTAATTCTGATAACAGAAAGATAATAGGAGCTTGAAATACCCCCACTGAGATCTTGCAAATAAACATCGTGAAAAGGTCTTTGATCTCTTAGTCGTTGCAGCACTTAGAACATGCTTTTCTTGTCAAAGGTTCCAGTGTCCAAGACAAATTTTAGCTCATCTGATTACCTTCTTCTGATGTAAATCCCCTCTAGTGTAGCCTGTATCCTACAAAGCTCCTGCTGAAGCCTGACTGGGCTGGCCCATCTGCCCGGTGATGAGGGAGTCATCCAAATCTACATCTCCTGCCCAAAGAGAACTGCATCCCAGATGCAAGCAGCCTGGAGGTAGGCACATCATCACAGTGTAACATACAGTTTCCTTTTGCCTTGATCTCCAGGCATGAGGATGACGTTCAACACTTCAAGGTCATGCGAGACAACAAGGGCAATTACTTCCTATGGACTGAGAAGTTCCCCTCCCTAAATAAGCTGGTGGACTACTACAGGACAACCTCTATCTCCAAACAGAAGCAGATCTTCCTCAGAGACAGAACCCGAGAAGACCAGGTATGCTCCAGGTCCCGATCAACCCCAATCTAGAGAGTTTAGGCAGCCCAAGTTCTCACTCGAATCACCAGGAAAAATGCATAGGCTGGGCAGATCCTCTGAGTAGACTGAAAGACGGAACTCAGAACTCTGAGTGCAACACTTCCTAGCTGTGTGACTTTGGAAGTTCTCTGAGCCTCAGTCTCCTCATCCATAAAATAGGGATAATGGTAATATCTACCTCCCAGGGTGGCTATGAAGGTGGGAGAAGATAATGTGTCCCATGCCTCCTGTTACTCCTCATCACACTGCACTCAACAAACATCAGCTCTTAACTGCAGGTGCTGGGTTTTCTTTTAATTTTTTTTTTTTTTTTTTTTTTGAGATAGAGTCTTGCTCTGTCTCCCAGGCTGGAGTGCAGTGGTATAATCTTGGCCCACTGCAACCTCTGCCTCCCAGGTTCAACTGATTCTCCTGCCTCAGCCTCCTGAGTAGCTGGGACTACAGGTGCGAACCACCACACCTGGCTAATTTGTGTGTTTGTAGTAGAGATGGGGTTTCACCATGTTGGTCTGGCTGGTCTCGAACTCCTGACCTCATGACCCACTAGCCTCTGCCTCCCAAAGTGCTGGGATTACAGGCGTGAGCCACCACACCCAGCCCCAGGTGCTATTTTTTGTTATTTGTAGACATTGCTACACCAAAGTTTTCAACCGAGCTTAAGAGTTGCCCAAGGATGAAGGAGTTGGGGGTGCTACAGACAGGGACATTAAGGAACAGCGTAGAGTCTGGGAACTAAATCAGCAGGTGGAGTGTGATGACAGAATTAGGGGTGGGGAGGACACAGGAGGAGAAATCTGCACTTGCCTTGCTGTTGGAACTGTTTGGAATACAGAGTGTTGCTTTAAAAGAAAATGCATCAGACAGACCTGATTTAATCGCTTAGCTACTCTTATTACCTAGCCAAGTTAAGAAACCTGAGTATGGAGAGAGATCCAAGATGGCCGATTAACAACAGCTCAGGATTGTAGCTCCCAGTGAAAGCGCAGAGAGCGAGTGGACACCGCACTTTCAGATGAATTTTTGTTGCTCACAGACCGGGAGATTCCCAGCGGAGGAGCCACACAGGTCGCCAGCGCAACTTTTTTGGCCGGCGCAGCTGTTTTGCCGGTGCCTCGGCACGGCGCTTCTCGGTGCGGAGTATACGGGACGGGGTGCCCTTTGAGTCAGGCTCGGTTGGTCCCATCCCCACAAGGAGAACAGCAATTGGAAACGCTGAGGACTGAGAGTTTCACAGCAAGCACAGCCGAACCGGGAAGGTCCAGCTCTGTGGGGAAGGGGCCTCCACCAAAGGAAAACTAAGAAACAGAAAAAAACTTCATCACCGGGCGGAGAGAGATCCAAGATGGCCGATTAACAACAGCTCAGGATTGTAGCTCCCAGTGAAAGCACAGAGAGCAAGTGGACACCGCAATTTCAGACGAATTTCTGTTTTCCACAAACTGGGAGCTATCCAGCGGAGGAGCCACACAGGTCGCCAGCGCCACTCTTTTGGCCGGCTCGGTGCGGCGCTTCTCAGTGCAGAGTATAAGCGACTGGGCGCCCTCTGAGTCGGGCTCGGCTGGTCCCATCCCCACAAGGAGAACAGCAATTGGAAGCACTGAGGACTGAGAGTTTCACAGTAAGCACAGCTGAACCCGGGAAAGCCTAGCTTTGCGGGGAAAGGGCATCTGC